>CAOJBI010103394.1:0-11519 GCA_948277035.1 Euphorbia corollata
TTTTGGACCGAACCGAATCGGACCGAACCGAAATTATTTAGGTTCGGTGATTGGTCCTCACATTTTCCCTTCTTTGGTTCTTGGTTTATTTGGTTCGGTTCGGTTCTTGGACCGAACCGACCAATGCTCAGCCCTAAACATATGTAACATAATCAATGAATATGATAGCAGTGAATAAAATTATTAACCGATCGAGTTTTGAATTTGGATAAGATAACGTGAACCTAACCCAATTGGCCATTTTAATTTTTGGAAGGCATTTTTGCTATAAATAGACTGCACTACTCATTTGTGAAACCAACCAATCCAACCTTGTTTTATTTTATTTTATTTTTGGTAATACAAGGAAGAAAAGCAAATGCCAAACACCTAGACCTGTTCAATTCTTCTTGACCATTTTTTTCTCTGTCTATAGATTTGTAATATAATATAATCAAGACATATATGAATATTAATCTATGAATTATATCAATAAATGAACAAAATGTAGCTCTCAAAGACTTTGATTTATATTAATGTAACAATAAATTTGATTAAGAACATAAAATTTAGGATGATGGAATTTTGTTCTACACATATGTTCATAACTCAAATTTATGATTGTTTTCTAATTCCTTAGTTCTTCACTTTCTGTCTCTTGAACAAGTTTTTTTTTTGTGCCATGGATGAAATCGTCAAAATCGCCAACGATTCGGTTAAAACTCATGAAGGGGATGTCATTGAACTCATCAATAATGCTTTGTCAAACGATGACGATAAGAACGACGCTCTCGATGATAACGACTGTGTCTCATACCCAAGATTTAGGGTTTTGCCTTATATACTAGGTAAGTGTCTTACTTAAATTCAAACTATTGTATTTACACTCGTAATAAGCTTAAATATATTCAAACAAATTGTTGTCGCAACTTGTAGGAAATGAGATATTGGACAAAATTTCTTCAGGGAATGTGATAACCGAGCATCTAAAATTTTATTTAGTGGATGTTCTTAACATGAACATGATGCATGCATCAAAGTTCATCAAGATCTTTGAAGGGAACCTGCGAATTAGCAGGTCTACAAGGGTGGAGGGTGGGTGGGGGCCGTTGGGGCAAGTGCCCCATCGCTACCGGAAAATGATATATGGTGGCTTGAATAATGTTTGTACATATATTATTTGTGTTCATTCTAAACCATGAAGGTGTAGTGCCATATATAGTGATAAGTAGTTAATGGGAATTCTTTTAATGCATGGGTTCAATTCTTGGCGGTGGCAGTTTTTTCTCTCCTTTTAAAATTTTTATTTGTTCCTTCTTTTTTTGTTTCCTTCAATTTTTTTGTAATTTTAAATGTGATCTTTCCTAATTAATAAAATTTGTTTATAATTACTTATTAAATAAATAACAATTTTTAAAATTATCAAGTAAATTACGAGAAAAATGTGGATGAAATGAAAAATACATGTAGGGATGAGATGCATAGGCGGAGAGAATAATGTAAAAATGATTAAGATTATGCTAATTAATATCATATGTTGTAACATTATTTTAAAAATATCAAGATTAGATAATTCAAGTGATTTTATTTTTTTATTTTTTATTTATTTTTTATTTTTTTTTATAAATAATCAATGGGAATTCTTTTAATGCATGGGTTCAATTCTTGGCCGTGGTAGTTTTTTCCTCTCCTTTTAAAATATTTTATTTGTTCCTTCTTTTTTTGTTTCCTTTCATTTTTTTTTTTGTAATTTTAAATATGATCTTTCCTAATTAATAAAATTTTTTTACTCTACATGTTATATGACTAAAGTCTTGATCAAGTGGTTAAGACGGAAGCATTGGACTATAGGATGGGTAGAGAATTTTTCTTTTCATTTAATGTAAAGCCCAAATGAGGCAAATATTTTTTAAAAAAAATGTGATTTTAGGGCTAGTTTTCCTCATATATGTCCAAGTTAAGCTAAAATGGTGTTTTTACAACGTAACTTGTCAATACAAATACTTGAAACAAACAGAAAATATACACTAAACTGTTGTAATCCTTCATCAATCGTTTGTCCTTGCCAATTTGTCTTGTTAGGGTTTGTCCCTATATTGAACATAATGGCTCCACAACTGCTTACGTTATTTAAACACTTTATTGCCCATTTTCTATTATCTAAATGTGCTCCACCGGCTTGAGCATCCTGGCTTCGCCATTGCAGGTCTAGTTGTCAGCTTCATTGCGGATGCTTATTCTGGCCGATTCAATTGCATGGCTTTTTCTTCTATTGCCTTTTTCATTGTGCGTATATACTATCTTTTGTTGCTAGATATTAATTTTTATTAGATTAGTTACAAACTTACTGTCAAAGTGTATCACGAATATGATTATCTGATTAAGATTATATTTCAAATAATCAAACCAACTAAATTTGGAAGGGCAAATCATCTCTTGCAAACTAACTTTGAGTATTTAAATAGCTTACTAAACTGTTTGTTTGTTTCTTTAAAGGGGTTCTTTATGCTGATGCTAGCCACAGCTATTCGAGGCTTACATCCAACGAAATGTGCAAATAATGAGGAATGTGTAGGCGCAACGGGAGCTCAAATGATCTTCCAATTTTACACTATGATCCAAACCCAAGTCAAAAGGACAATTTAGATCCTAAGATCCAACAAAGAGGGGGAGGGGAGTTTGTCAACACACCCATTAAATCCTTTTTTCCAAAAACAAAGGTAAGGGTTAATCCACTAAACTACCTGTCCAAATATCCTCAAACAAAATGAAGTAGCTGAAAGGAAAAATTGTATCCTTTTTTAAATGACCCGAGTACTTATTATCGAGTCAATATTCCCCAAACACTTTTGTCTTGAAGCATTAGCCATCTTAACTTATCTCCTTAATAAACTTCCAACCAAAATCCTTGACCTACAAACACCTATTCAAGTCGTAGTTAAATTTACCGAAATACCACCACCCTTAACCCTCCAACCAAGAATCTTTGGTTGCTCTATCTTTGTCCACATTCCGAAGAACAAGTGTACCAAACTCAATAATTGTGTAGAAAAATGTGTTTTTGTTGGTTATGGAATCAATCAAAAGGGGTATAGATGTTATAATCCGAAAACTCGTCATATATTCACCGCCATCAACAATGATTCCCTGAAAACTGAATAGTTTTACAATACCCAACTCAGTGGTCAGAGGGAGAAAGAGACAAATGACATACTTAGTTGGCTTCCTGAAATGGGAGCTACAAAAGGAGAGATGGTTGGTGAAGGAGATAATAGTACTGTTGGGCATACTGCGAATACTTCTGTACATTCTACGGAGCTAAATTAGAAGATAGTCATTCAAACCTAGTATCTGAGTTACCTGAGGTAAGAACAACTGATATCTGTGATGTTCTTGTTGATCATGATAATTCTCTCTAACTATTGTGGAATAGGAAGTTGAACAAAGTAACTAGTATGTTTTACCCCCTAAAACCAATAAAGGTGTCCCAGCAGTCAAATACTCTCTAGAAAGAATACATCGAAGATCTAAATATCCATGCAGTAGCACATATTGCTACGAGAAATATATCTGAAGAAGCTAAGGCCTTTATCACAACTTTATGCAGAGAAGACATTCCAAGCACTGTAGAGGAAGCATTAGAGTCCGATGAATATACTGATACAATGCCGAATGAAATGGATGCTCTAAACAAGAACAACAATTAGGAAAGATGTAGCCTGCCTGTAAGAAAAAGACTTGTAGGTTATTGTTGGGTCTTCACTGTAAAGTATGAACCAGATGGTTCACTCAAAAGATACAAAGAACGGTTAGTAGCTAAGAGGTATACTCAGACTTATGGCATCGACTACTCTGAAACTTTTTTGCCAATAGCAAAAATTGACACCATCACAGTATTGTTCTCGGTTGCAACAAATGAAGACTGACCAATTTACTAGTTTGATGTTAAAAATGCCTTCTTACATGGAGATCTAAAAGAAGAGGTTTATATGGAACCTCCACGCTTATTCAAAGAAGAGTTCAAAAAGGGAGATGTATGTCGATTGAAGAAGTGTCTCTATGGACTGAAATAGTCACCCAAGGCATGGTTTGGGAGATTCACACTAGCAATGAAAAGATACGGATTCAAACAAAACAACTCGAACCGTACTTTGTTTCTTAAACGAAGAGGTGAACTCGTAACTTATCTAATCATCTATGTTGACGATATAATTATTACAGGGAATAATGAAGAAGAGATAGACAAATTAAGAAAAAACCTGTTCGCAGAGTTTGAAATGAAGAATATGTAAAGACTAAATACATTCATGGAATCGAAGTATTGAGGTCGAAGATTGGGATTTTCATGTGTCAAAAGAAATACATTCTGGATCTTCTAACTAAAACAAGAATGCTTGACTACAATACCTGTAGATACACCTATAATAGTGAACCGTGGAATTAAAATTTTGGAAGAAGTGAAGTTAGCAGATAAACGAGAGGTACCGATAATTGGAGGGTAAATTAATTTACCTCTCACAAACCTGACCAGATATTTCTTATCCTGTGGGAGTCGTGAGCCAATTTATGCATCATCCTCAAGAAAATCAACTGGAAGCAGTATGGAAGATCATAAGATATCTCAAGGAAACAACAGTACATGGGGTTCTTTTTAAAGCATATACGCATCTGAAGATTGAAGGGTACACTAATGTTGACTAGGTTGGAAATCCAATAGACAAATGATCAACCTGGTTACGTGGAGAAGAAATAAAAGTGCCCTATCAAGCGTATAAGCTGAATTTTGAGGAATTGCTCCATGATTAATAGAGATATTATGGCTACAAAAATTGCTGACAGAAGTCGGTTTTCCACCTTCAGAAACTTTTGAACTAAGGTGTGATATTCAAGCAGCCATTCGAATCTCGGTAAATCTAGTTCAACATGATTGAACAAATTCACATAGCAGTTGATCGATACTTCATCAAGGAAAAGATAAAAGCAGGAATTCTAAAGGTTCCTTTTATTAGATATGAAGATCAACTAGCAGACATTTTGACAAAAGCAGTGAATGAGAAGATCTTCAAGAGTATCTTTGACAAGTTATCTATTGGAAATTCCACTACTCAACTTGAGGGGGATTGTTAGAATTGGAAATACAGTTAGATCATGGGATCAGAATCATATTCATCCCTTCCCAAATAGTTCCTGTAATCAAAGGAGTCAAATATAACAACATAGTTATTTCCATTCAATAACTTCCATATGTAATCCTTTTCATATTATGCATTTGCATGTACTTTTCTATTATACATAGCAGTGTAAAACACACAATTTAAGATATATAAAAATACAATTCTCCCGTAATATGTTCTTAGTTTGTGTATCCAAAAACATGATTCTATGGGGTTTGGTGCAATTTGGAATTCCGAAGTAGAGTGAAATGTTTTTTGCAACTATTTTTTTCAACTTGCGGCTTCAGCCTCGTCTAATAAAAAGCTTAAAAAATCATCAGGTTGCGATGGATATTTACTCCTTCTTATAGGGGTGGGTTAAGGTGAATACATATGCTTCGACATTTGGGAATCGAGGTCCAGCGAGTTGTGGCGATGTGTTTCAGGATCATGATGTGCAAAGTGGTTGACCGAGATTTCCTTTGAACAACTCGTTTGCCTTTCTTCCAGAGTTAAGAGTAGCAATTATTGATATCGATGCAAGTTTGGAAGAGGCCTAGGAGAATCTATGGTTAGAAAGTGATCCAATGTATTTTATGACTTACTACGAAAAAGTAATCATTCAGTGCCTTGGAATATTCATGCAGAGTGTGGCTAAGCTGTTAAGCTGTTCTCGTAACCTCAACTTGATACATTTAGTTGTTCTCTCATGTCTTAAGGGAGGGATATCAGATAAGACACTCTAGCATTTCATGGAAAAATTTTACAAGTTTTTTCTAGTTGTTATACAATCCCAAATTTTTTGTTTAGATTTGATTGTTCATGATTTAAATCGCAGTGGTGTTTTCCTGTTCACATGATTTTCTTGTCGCTTTTCTCCTTCTCATGTATTAACTCTTTTTTCTTTTTAATAATATTTTAGGTTGGGAGGGTGCCAACCTAACTTGGACATCTGCCCCATAACAAAGTCTTTCCACCAACTTTTACTAAAGAAATACATATTTTGTTAACTTCAAACAAGTGTCATGAATTATTTGTATACGTTATATTTCGAAAAATTACAAATTGGAAAAAAATAATGGAATTATGAGCACGATGTTGATAATACCAATTGCAAGTTTACATATGAATTGTATCCAACTAGGCCATGATTAATTAATTAAATGAAATAGTAAGTTAATTCATTCCATATTTGACAAGACCAGGAATGTGTTGGCCAATCATGAAATCGTCCCAATTAATAACGGTTGGGTCAAAGCAAAACTGATCTGCCTCATTATTCATACTCGTTTCTCTCAATGCTTTCCTCAGATTTTCCGAATTAGTGTCATCGAATCTGCATTTTACAAAATTAAACAATGAGTCACGGATCTGCTTTTGACAAATAATGTATTGAAGTAGAGATTAATTAAAAAAATTAATCAATAAATAATTCTTACATTCCCAAGAAATGGGTATAAGGTTTGTAAAATTCAACGAATCGAGTCAAGAGTCTGATTTTAAGACCAAGATTCATGTACATTTCATCAAATCTATTGGACAAGCTCCTTGCTACTTCCAATGCCTATCAAAGTTATGAAATTAACATATTATACGTCAAATAAAGATTATTTTTCATTTAACTAGAAACTATAAGTTGTTTATATGCAAACCTTGAGAGGGAGGATATAACGGATAGCCATGTGCAATTGGAAGGCGGGCATAGAATTGATAAGAGTCATATTTTGATATTGAATTTTTTTTCCATCTTTTTCTAACAATGGATTTGCTGAGAAATAACGATACATATAATCGTCCAAATTTGATAAAGTGATTTGATTTCGCAAAGACGATCCGATTTGATAAACGATTTCCGTTGAATATTGCTTATCTCTTGCTGCCATTGCTACTATCATATTATTTGCCACCATATCAGCAGGTATCTACAACATTCATTCACATTTTTCAATTAATTTCAGTTAATAATTAGCATACACGTTATAATAATGTATATGTAAAATTAACTCACCAGATCATAAACTGTTTCGGGTTCATAAACAAAGCATTCCAATTTCCCTTTTCCATAGGTAGCAATCACGCTATCAATTGTTCTGACATATTAAAAAAGATATATTAATTTCCTGTTTAAATACAGTCTGCGAATCAAGCTGCGTAACCAAATTGAAAGAACCGAATTACTTACTTTGCACCTTCCACCCAACCAGGAAAAGGCTCTTTATAAGTACTAATGATCATCGAAGGACGAATAATTAGAAGAGGCAGATTTTGTTTCAAGTGAACCAATTGCATCTCAGCCATTGCCTTTGAGAACACATATGTGTTTGGCCATCCATGTATCTTTGCCCTACATTTACATATAAAAATATAATTAATTATTCTAAGTACAAATCATATTATTTGTAATTGAAATAAATTAATAAGTACCTTTCGATGCCCAATTTTTTCATGGCAATAGCAGTAGCTTTAGGTGAAGCATTTTCAGCTAAGAGTTCGTCCAATTTTTGCTGAGCCAATTTCTTTTCAAATTGAATATCAACTTGATTGCAACCTTTCTTTGTAGTGTTTAGTGATAATGGTTTTTCTAGTATTAGTCCTCCATCTTCTCCGCATACATAAGCTGCCACATATTTTAAAATAATTAGTATAAGAATAATTACTTAATTAATTAATTAACAAGCAGAGTAATTAAGGGTAAATTTATTAGTTAATTAGTTTGTTAATTACCAGTAGAGACATGGACAAGCATCTTGACTTTGTGACATTTCTTTGCAAAGTCCAACACGTTCAATGATCCAAATGTATTTATTCCTAATGCAACATCATATCTTCAAAGAAGAAAGAAATAGTTAGTTAATTGATTTGATTAATTAAGAATTAATGACCAATTTACGTTAACTAACTCGAAGGAACACTTAAAAACTAAGTACCTTTCATTGAAGTTGGTTGAAGCAGCGCAATTGACCACATAATCAACTTCATTCAATAGCTCTTCCCGTAAAGACGAATCTTCGATTCCCAAATCTTTGAAACAGATATCACCCGCAACAGCCGTAATCTTTTCTGCTATGAATGAATTCAGGTTTTCACCATATTTCTCTCTTAGAACTTTGAATAGCTCCTTTCCTACCACCTAATGATGATGATTAAAATCCACGATTAAAAATTGTATTCAAGTGAGATTATTTTACGACGATAAATATCAGAAGTAATGGTAACGGTAATTACATCTTCTTTTAAGCGTTGCATTGCGGATTTAGCATCGGATGCTCGTAAAAGAAGATATAGCTTCTTCACGTTGGGTTGAACCCGTAGTATTTTCTCCACGAAAACTGTACCAATCGAAACAAAAAACATAGATTAGTTTTACTATATATTTCTCATATAAATCAAAATTAACTAAAGACCCAAAAAAGGGAATAAAAGTAAATGTATACTCTTTGCTAGATAGCCAGTAGCACCAGTGACCAAAAAGGTCTTGTTTTCGAGGAACTCAGTAATGCTTCCCAACTCCATAGATTAATTTTTACACTATAGATGTATTAATTTAGAAAATATGGATTGACTTTTGCTTTAGAATTTTGTGGTTATGAGAGACATAAGATGGGCAAATTTATAGTGGAGAATACTAAGTTATTATTGTAGCCGTCAGTTATGAAACTCTTAGGACTTCAATTCTATTCTAAGCTCCATATACTAGTCAATATTTTCAATAATTATAATATTTTAAGGGTTTGAAACTTTGAAAAGTATACAACTCCGAATTGTTTCACTCAAATTCCAACTTAAAGTAGCTTGGAAACCTCTTGACACTATAATGTATACATTTCGGAAACCGGGTAAAACCGATTCTTATTATGTAACCTGAGAATATTTATCTATTAATTTCATTTATTTGTTATTTTAATTCACGGTTTATTGTTTCAGGACGGTTTAATTTATTTTAGGCCGAGGTTAATTAGGAATTGCTTAAGAGCGGACATGGACATTTTTTTTTTGAAGGAAATGGAATATATTAGTTAAAAGAGATGAATAACAGGGGTGAGTTTAATAATCAAACACATGTTACTTCATCAAAATAAGTTGCACTAGCAACAATATAAAACTAAGACATTAGCATTCTTACTAACTAAGGAGTATAAAAATTGATTGGAAAGACAAAACAAAGTTTTTGCATTATTGGATAATAACTAAAGAATATATATTATTTAAGTATGTCAATTAGTTTTTTTTATAAAATTTGATTTATATGATATATATTAACTAATTATATTACTTTTATTCCCGAACAAAATAAATGAGGTTGTTCGCAAAAAAAAAAAAGAAATGTTAACACACAAAAAATGAGTTATGCAAACTACATTGTAAATAAACGAGCTGCTAAATGTCCGAGCCCAAATTAGAATTTATATTTGAAACTCAACTTGAACTTGAACCTTTAATGATAGACTAAAGGAGTCTAAGCTAGCTTTGAACCAAATTTGGGTTTGTCTTGGCTCGCTCGCTTAAAACGGAACTCGTTAAAAATTTAATGAAAAAAAGCTAGAATTTGTTAAAAAGTTTCGGTTTGATTCCGTTATAGTTATTCCTCCATATTCTAAAATTAAAAAGCCCTATGAAATACATATTTGTAATATAAATGTTAATGACCATTGACTTGACATTTCCTATTATAAAACGGATGGTCTGGGGATTTAATATGGTCATTATAGTAATTGTTTTATATCCAATAGTGATTTACTTTAATACAAAATTAATATATTGATATTCTATAGTACTATATAGCCGTTTTTTTTATTATATAGTTTTAAGTATTTATGTTCGGTCAGTGTATTCCAAATGTGTCCACCAGAAACTACTAGGAATTAACAAAGATGATGTCCTAATTGAATAAGTCTAATTATTTTTATTTGTTTTATTTTTTTTCTTAATAATATTCAGGCTCTATGTTAATTTTGGGTTCTGCGGTTGTGATGTCCGTTCCTAAGTGAACATTATTCCAATTTTTTTTAAACATGAGTTATTTCATATATTTATGGTGTAAAAGAAAATTGGTAGGGGAGTTTAAAAAGCTTATCACGGATTTGGCTATGTACTCTAAATAAAAAATAAATTCAATAGCAAAAATAATTTCGATGCCAAAAAAAAATCATATACCTACAAAAGCCAAAAATTGCTTAGCAACAACATTACATAACATTTTAGAAATATTTACTCATAAAAATTTTAAAAAAAATTACAAACTGAGGTTGAACATATAAATATGCCTTTTAAGTAGCATGAACCATACTTTGAATTAACTTGAACAAATAAATAAGCTTTTCTATCTAATGATAAAGTTCAATAATATAACTAACTTAGCCAGGTTAAATACCAAAAGGGCATTTGATTCGTCATTTTGGTAATGAGTTCGATTTCTAGTTTGGGTGTAAAATTTATTTTCTGCCCTTAACTACTCTATCCTTTTCATACAAAAAAAAAGTTAAAGATTATAATTTTAAACGAAATAATAATTCGGTTTGTGATAATTTTATAATTAAGTTAAAGTTTAAATTTGATTTATTTCACGAGTCAAATTCTTCATCACTTCGTAGCAATTTTGAATATGAAATTCAAACAAATAGACCAAAATTAAATACAAAGAAAAGTACACAAACTAATTGAAAACGACAACGGTTTTTGTCCAAGTCAACGGACGATAAACCAAACCATTCATATCAAAGTAAAAGAATATGACCTCACTTAGTTTAGATTCACAAAGCATAAAATAAATCTAATTAAACTTGGAGCAAATCATTTTGCGAATACTTTCACTACGCCATAGATGGTCTATAGCAACCAAAACAGAATTGGTTGCCTCGAAAGGGTGTCGATAGCTATGAAAAAATGGACTTGTAGTCACCCTTTATCAAATTGATTAAAAACGGTTGCCTATATGTAAATTGGTAAAGAAAAGGTCACAATTTATCAGAGGGTGACCTTAAATGGATAGGCAGCAAAGGAAAATTTTAATGGCGGGAATATATCCCGCTTTCCCATTCAATAAAATATTTTATAAAATAAAAAAAATTAAAAAGGAAAATAATAATTGACCTAGGTATAAAAGTGATAGTGTCTCATCTCTCTCTTCTTCCTTCCCTTTTCGCTTCAGCTTCATCTCAAATCGGGATTCTTTCTCAAAACAGGGAGAAAGGAAGAGGGAAGAATACATAAACGGGGATTTGGAGAAGATAAGAGAAAGTAGAATCTAGTTTTGAATTGGGTTTCGTCTGTGACCTGTAATCTTCATTCATCGCTTTGATTCGACCTAATTTCACTTCTCGATTCAACAGTCTTTATCAATGGTGAAAGCTGTGGTAGGAGACGAAACCCGGCTCACTCTAGCCGAGG
>CAOJBI010103531.1:0-13116 GCA_948277035.1 Euphorbia corollata
CGGGCTCGGTTTGACCAAGCTCGAGTTCGGCTCGAGCTCGGTTTGACCAAAGTTCGAGCTCGGTTCGAGTTCATTAAAAATTAACGAACAGAGCTTGAACATCTAGTATTCGGGCTCGGCTCGGCTCGTTTACAGCCCTAATTTAAAGAAGTATATTATTACATGTTAAACGGTTAAAATGAGTAGAAAGCGAAAAAGAAATAATAAAATTAAATTAATGTTATTAAACAAACTAGTGACAGTTTGTTATTTCAAAGTTTCGAATAGATAAATTCAAAAACATAACGGGTAAACTTCAAAAAAGTAATATGTGGTTTCACTCATTTTCAAAAAGGTACCATATGGTTTAAAATTCATAAAAAGGTACCCTGTGGTTTCAAAAATTTGAAAAAAAGTACCATTTCAATATTAAATCATGTCATAACATGGGTATTTGTGTTCATTTTTATCTGAATTTTTGCGGGATGACTAATAATAATAAAATGCACATCATTGATAAATTTTGTAATTTTTTGAATAATGTAACTATTTTTTATGAATTTTTTAAATTTGTTACCATAATTTAATTTAAAAAAATAGTTATACTATTCAAAAAATTACAACATTTATCACTGACGTGCATTTTATTATTATTAGTCATCCCGCAAAAAATCAGATAAAAACGAACACAAATACCCATTTTATGACATGATTTAATATTGAAATGGTACTTTTTTGCAAATTTTTGAAACCACAGGGTACATTTTTATTAATTTTAAATCACATGGTACCTTTTTAAAAATGAGTGAAATCACATTGTACTTTTTTAAAATTTAACCAAATATAACATCTTCGTTTCTGAAGTCTGTTTGACTTTTTATCCACCATTCCTAAATTTCAGATAAATGATTACATAATGTTGGCATCCATGAGTTACTCTAAAAGATATTATATTAATGCGAGTTAAAATGGCTTTACTGATAAGGAGTATTCACTCTTTGAGCCCAAATTTTATAATTATTTCACTTATTGAGAGTTGGCCAATAACATCACTCACCTAATTTATTATATAACCTAAAAAAGTATCCGTTTTTCGGTTCTGTAATAATTTAATAGAATATACTAATCAATTCATAGCTTTTCTCCACATATATTTTTATTCTTACCGACATTAAACAATAAATTCAAACTATAACACAAGTGTTAAAGCTTTTGTTAGGCAGGGTTCATTGTTTGTGACTAATCACTATCATGCATGTAATTTTCAGCATTAGCATATGAACATGATCATAATGCTAAATAATGCTTAGCAATAATTGACATGATATAACTTTTTTTGTCATTGTAATAGATGGAGCAATTTCACTTTTCTTATTAAATGTACTTAACAAAAATTAATTAGAGTCTAAATAATATTAGAAGAATGTAAAACATTAAAAAATGTAAAAATGCAACCTTAATTACATTTGAATGAAAATCTAACAAATTCATCATTTTAATGACAATATGATCAATAAATAAGAAAAATATCAATTATAAATGAAGATAGGTTAGTAGTGCAATTAGTTGCCTATATCAAAAATGTAAACTAATTCTCAAATATTGTTATTATTAATTTTGTATATTTCATCTCAAAAGAGTAACTAATCACTTCATAATTATTTTGTTCTTATCGTTAACTTTTTGTTCACTCAATCAACTGAAATAACCTTTTTAAATTGGCATTTCTTTTGTAAGATGAAAAGTTGTTACAGAGATAATTTGTGCTACAACAATGGATTAGCCACTGTTTTTTGATGTTGTAGTTGTTACATTTGAAAATGTTACCGATAATTTTTTTTATTGGAGTTGAAGGTTGTCTTTTTTTTTTTACTTAAATGACGAATATCATTAAAAATAAGTTTTTTTTATTGGGTATACACTCAGTTTGCATTGTAAATTGAACTACATTTTGTAAGGGAAAATTTTTTAACTACGTATTTAACATTTACTCGTTAGTTGTTCAGATACAAACATAGACAACAATAATAAATAACTATCATTTATAACTATCAATAATAAATAAATCAAATATGTGCTTTACCTCTGAAACAACTAATTAAAAACAACTATGGTGATTAAAAACTTAAAATTGTGTATTTTAATAATAATAATAATAATAATAATAATAATAATAATAATAATAATAATAATAATAATAATAATAATATCTTACAAACAGCTTGTAACAAACTTAAATATATACTCACTCTACCCCATTTTGGACAAAAAATTAGTTTTGGTTAATTAGAGATCAAAAAAGCTAAATTAACTATAGGGAGAAAATCCCTAATACATATATAACGAACGACACTTGAAATGACAATAACATTTTCACCTAAAACGACACTTAAAATGAGAACGGAAGAGTTTCATTTATAGTATTCAAACTTTCTTTTTACTTATAAATTCATATTTATTTCAAGTCTCGTTTATCCATCAAATAACAAAGTAACCAAAGAACAAATTAATCATCATTGATAACAAATTCTAAATGTAAAATGTAAAGTAGTGATGTGATTCTGCATTCACACAGAGTCCGGAAAAGTAGCATAGCCAATGAGTGAAATTAATATGAATTCGGTTATAATTAACAATGGTAAATTTTTTTTTGGTAAGAAACAACGGTAAATTTTGAAAACAAGCAAACGATGTTATTCTAGCTAAAAGCAAGATTAGGAGGATAGGATTCAAATGAGTAAGCTAGTAATGGTTATGGACCATTTCTATGACTTTGAAAATGTCATTATTGTCTTTGGATAAAAAGAAGTAGTCATTTTTGTCATTTGGAATTAATTTGTTTTCTTTAAATAATTTAACCCTCATGATCGGTTATCTTGCGAATTTGATTGAATGTCATTTTGAATTTATAATATTTAATTTTACTGTGAATTTATTTATTGAAAGTTTCCTATTAAATACCTCATTTTGGATAACCGAAACAGAATCACTTTCATTTAATAACGGACATAACACATAAAAACTTATTGCGTCAACAACAAGGGCAAACTAATCTACTTTGACCTAGTTCAAAGTAAAAACTGAAACATCTACAGGTTGAACTTCACTAAATGGTACTAAATTACAGCACAAACACAAACCCCCAAGCAATGTGTAAAAAATTAAAATTAAAATTAAAAATATGTATCTCTGTTTATGAACAAGTAAAAAGATATTTTTATTATCACTATAGAAATGGATAGACATGAAAATCTTATCTGAAAGTTAATGCCAAAAGATATGGCCAATAAAGGTAGTTCGTTTTCAAACTGATAGTGAAGTGAAGTGAAGTGTGATAAATAATTATGAAAATGATTTGCGAACCAAAAGAGTCATATACGCACATTAAGTATCTCTTGTTTTTTTTGCTCGGTTATATTCATGAAAAATGTGACCTCCAAAAGGCAATGTTGCTGTATAGTTTGTTACTTTGTCCGCACATTAGTTTCCTTCCCTACACTGCATATTCAAAGGGCATTATTTAGCTCATACTAGTCTATTTTTTTTCCTTAGACCAAGGCTCCGGTATGTCACGTACTAAATATTTCGTCTAGCGTACGTGCGGTCTTAGCTCGATATGATAAAATACTTGCTTAGGAGAGAACTAAGTAAGCCTTACTTCGATGATACTTAGCTAACAATTGAGGCAAATGTAGCAAGAGAATAATGTGTAAAAGAAGTGTGTTTTATTACACAAAGAAGCTTACAAGAGACTTTGATACTTGATTCTACTTTTAAGCATGTATTGTTGGATGATCACAAAAGGAGGGGATGTTGGGTATTTATAGCCATTCCACCTCCTTAACTTGTGGCTAATATTAATTTGACATATTCCTAGCATATTCTAGTGTTTAAGTACATAAAATATGCAAAATATCTTGTCTAGGTCGGTTTAGAAGCTTGGAGAATGCATCTTGAACGTTCTAGGTGTTGCTGGAATTTTCTGGGCAAAACTGGGCCTGTTGCAACACTCTGGGCTGGGCTGTGCGAGACTGGGCTGCTAGCATGCGAGGTTTCTCGCCCAAGCTCAGTTTTTCTCGCATATTTTTGTGATTCCTTCATATTTTCTCGCAATATCCTTTACTCATATCTTCCTACATGTCTTATGGACCTTGCCATGTAATTTCGTCCCAATCCGAGTCTGTGGCTGGCAGATTTGCCATTTCCAAGTACGAGTGTTCTTCTTGACACATTGCATTGTTTTGCCCCTTTCTCGCAATTCTCCGGAATGCCTTGTTGCCTATTTTTGCCATCTTGACATGTCTTCGCATGTCTCACATATTTGTCGCAATGATTTGCGGAGTAAGAAGTGCGACCCATGATAACAGGCTCACTTGACACAAACGGTCATTCCATGAAAGGCACTTTCCTTTGCGACTGATCAAGAGAATTAACTTATAACACATGGAAGGGAACTGAATTGTTAAGAAATCCAGTTTGAATCACGTTGATTGATGAGGAATAAGCTTCTTATGTCGGTTTCCTTCCTCTGACCATGTCAAGAGTGTCACAATACATGAACTTCTTCAGATTTGACTTTTGAAAATCAAGTTCTAGCTTTTCCACATACCAAGGATAATTCTTCAAAGATTCTATGGATATGGAAAGTGTTTCTTTGGAATTCTTCCAGGACATGTATCGTAATGGGAATCCTGAACGCGTCCTTTCTGGTAGAACAATTGCCAAAGGATCAATCCATGTGAAGTAGTCTAGAAATTGATCAGCAAGATTGTTCCAAAAGGAATTTTGGCAAAGACTTAATCCCTCAAACAAAACTAGGGCTTTGTCATCTTGTAGAGTAAGTTAGAACTTTTCAGGCCAATAAGCGAAGTGTACCTCTTCATAATTCATGCAGATGAAAAAACCCCTAAGGTGGTTTGCAGGATCTTGGGAACCGTCAAACACAAGGTGAAAATATGTATCGAAATCGGGATCCATGACTCGGCTTGCGAGTGTCGCAAGTCTTTTTTTCACTCGAATCCTTTCCATGATATATTCTGCACTCAGTTCCTAACGAGGTTCTCTTATCATGTTCACACGACTTTCTTTGTCGAAATCTATGAAATCTCCGGAATCTTGACTTCCTGCGGACCCAAAATCATCTGAGTCAGTCTCTTGATATGAGACATAGCTTTCACTGTTGGAATTGATCAACAGCCCATTATATATGTGCTCATTGTCACGTTCAAATTTACCAGGCCAGTTGATCAGTGGAACATCAAATTCTTCTTCAAAATCAGATGGTGGCCCTTGGTTTTCAACTTCACCATTCGGATTGCCGAGCATAAACTCCTCAAATTTGATTTCATCCTCGAAGTCCACAGCCCATCCTGCTATATCGGCTTAGTTTCTACTTATTCTACATACCGGTGCTAGTTGTTTTCATCATTAACATCCCAAAACGAGTTGGGAGCTTCATGAATTGTAGATTGTATCCTCCAGGGACCGAAGTTGAAATTGCCTCCATTGACTTCTTCATTTATTCTATTGACATTCCAATGATTTGGTTCTATATAATGATCCAAATCAAGAACAACATCATCATCATCATCATTATTCTCCCAATTCGGATCTTCCTCGGGATCTTCTTCCTCCGAATCCTCTCTTGGGCTTTCTTCCTCCGAATCTTCTTTTAGAACTTCTTCAGGTTCTTCCTTCGGGTCTTCTTCCTCCATAATTTCCTCAGGATTGGCAACAGGGTCTCGGAGAACCAATTATTGATCACAATTGATTTTTTGATACATTTCATTGAACTTGGTCCTCATTCTTTCAAGGTCTCGGAAGGCTTCATTGACAACTCTGCCATAATCATCTAACTCAGCCCTAACTTCCTAAAATAGGTCGATAGGTTCAGCTAGTAGGTTATCTAGATTAATTCCAATAGTTCGGATCATTCTACATGCGTTCTGGGTCATATAGCTCTTCTTGTTGTGGTTCAAAGGTACCTTGGGACAAGATGTTCTGGTTAGAAGAGTTCCCAAATTGAAATTGAGAACTACCTTCATAATCCAGGTTCATGTATGGATGAGGAGCAACAGGTTCAATCGGAGGGGGGTAGTGGCATTTCCTATCCCCTATTCTGTACATCAATCTCAGGTTCCTCCCATCAGCGAATCCCAGAAGCATTCGAATAAGTAAACATGAAATGGTATATAAAGGCTCTCGAGAAATAAATCCAATTCCAATTTCTTTCCATGGAGAGTGAATTGAACCATTCAAGGGCCGGCCCAACAAGGAATCTTGGGAATTGACAAGAAAATCCCATGACAAGAATTCCTCTAGCATGCATGAAATGAGTTAATCTTTCCTCATATTCTTATGGATCTATGTTTCTCCTGAAATCATCCCACTTGGAATACGATAATAAATCCTTCATTCCATTGTAATTTCCTAGACGTACTGATCAACTTGGTACAAAATATCCAAGTTTTAAAATACAGGATTTTAACCTCATCCTAAGCTATGATAAAAATTCTCAGAGATGTCTTGATGGTTGCTATCCCCACCAATTCTAACCTTTATGACATTTACTGTAGCTGGAAAGTTGGGAAGCAGATTTGTTTGTGTACTGGGCTTTTTCTCAGGTTCTTCGACCTTTCCATCAATAAAGATATGTTGCAAGTCTTTTAGCAAACAAGTGCATTCATTAGTTCGATGCCCCTTCATGACATGGTAAGCGTAAAAGTTATCACGATCGACTTCCGCTGGTGGAGTGAAAGGTTTAAGACTTTGTAAAACGTTAGCCATTCTTAGATTGGTAAAAATCTTGGATAAGGACTCCACTTGTGGAGAGATAGATTGATGGGTTTGGACCTGAGTAGCTGTAAGCTTGATATTCCTCTTTCTTCAGTTTATCCTCTTCTTCATACTTTTCTATCTTCTTGGCATAACTGATGACCTCATTTAAGGTTTCGAAATTTTTCATCTTCATTTCATCACAATATTTCTAGCTAGACCCTTCTACGAGCTTAACAATCAAGGCTTCTTGGTTTGGAGCTCCAGTAACTAGTGTTTTGACGGTCATCCATCGAAGATAATAAGTTTCAAAGGTCTCATTAGGGCGTTGGTGTACCTTTTCAAATCATGGAGCATGGTCTTAAGCTTGAAATTGAAAGCACAATTCTCAATAAAGGCCGAACCAAGATTCTCCCAATCTGACTTTACTTCCGATAGCAGACTCATGTACCAATCAGTAGCCATACCACGGAGGGTAGTTTGAAAGAGATTAATGATGTGTACCTCAGGTATTGCCATTCCCATCATGATTCTGAGATAGGCTTATATTGAGCATGAGGGGATCCTGTGCCATTATAAGGAACAATGTAGGGCATAACAAAGTTTGGGGGAAGAGATTTAGACTCATTCAACCGGTATCTGTTTAGATCTAGACATTGTCGTACCGATGACCCTATTGACTTTTCTACTTTCGGAACCATGGTTTCTAGGCTTGCTAGCTTAGTTTTTAATTCATTCAGTTCAATTTCCTGATCCGAAGTCCTTTGAGATCTAGAGGCAACTATGTTCCTTAGATAATTCTGAAACTCCGGCGTGTTAATGAAATTTCGAAAATTCTCATCAAACTCTCTTCTTTCGGCCCTATCGTCTTTATTTCTGGACTCAGAAAAGAATTCTTCAAGGGATTCTAGGATCGGAGGTTGTCTAATTTTTCTTGAGCCTGTAGTGCTTTCTAAGCGAGTATTAGTACGTTTCCAACCTGAAAGCAAAATTGATCAAGTGTTAGTTAATGCAATTTGGGTTTTAGCCCTTTGGTTTCTAATGCACTTGTATGAAAATGTACATGTACTCAATAAGTGAAAAGTCAATCGTATCAAGTAATATCGTGACAAGCACGAGTCGATCATATGAATTAATGTATATGCCTAAAAATATATATGAATTAATGTATGTGCCTAAAAATAGAGCAAGTGCACTCTATCGTATCAAGTAATATCGTGACAAGCACAAGTCGATCCCATGATGACTAATATTTAAATACCAAGTCTACTAAAGCTACATATTGGTTAGACAGATACATAAACGAGGTTGATATGTCTAAACTAAAATAAGAGGGCAATTGGATATATTAAACACAGATAAATCAAGATAAAGCAACTGGATGAGATGGTTAGGGGTCGACTTAACTTAACTAAATAATATGAAATTACTATCTTCTAGTCCATCTAATTCATTCTTCCTAGGATTGGTGATCTTCTCAAAAGTATTCACTTATTCAAATCAAATAAATAAACTAATAAAGATATCAATAAACAAACTTGGACCAAGTCAACTTATCAAACCTCTAATGCATAAAGTACTTAGAAGATCCCGATGAATCGGAAAACCATGAGATAAGATCATAGCAAGTTCAATATATATTGTTTCATTCCTATTCAATCGATAAATCAAAATAGAAATTAAAAACATGCTATTAACATATCACCAATAACAAGCATTAAGCATAATATATATCAAAATTCGAGATGAAAGAAATACCGAATTAAATTAACTAAGAAAGATGTTCATAACATAAAAATTAGTAAAGATCCATCTACCCTAACCAATGAGATTTAGTGCATCGACAAACTAAATATAAACATCATGTCTAAAGATAAATTAAACATGTCTCAATGAAAATAGTAGAAGAGAAAGATAAAGAAACACAAAAGTTGGCCGAATTCTTGTGCTCGGTTTGCCCTTGAATCTTCAAATTCATTCCCCAACTGATTATGCACGAAATTATCAAGTATTTTTTGCCTCCATAGTTATCTAAAATATGTATTTTAGTTCTCCAATATTCATTAAAGGTTTGGTCTTTATCCTCTTAAGTAGTGGAGCAATATGAGTTTCATTAAAATTAAGAATCCTAATCAAACTCTAAAACTTGAAACCAACAAGACTTTCCTTGCTTCTCCAACACTCTAAATCAGATATATTTCATTTAAAACACTTATTTAATGACTGGAACACGTGCTCAATTATTCTGGAAACTTTAGACTTCGAATCGGATAGAAACTAGTTAACCATGCACAAATAGATCACTTTGCACAACAGAAATTAACTTCGAACAAGATTATGACCAGGATAGAATCTGAATTTGCAAAGACTTATTGATATAAAATTTAAGCCTTATCTCTTTTTTTCAGTATCATTTTGAATCACATCAATCCGATCCGATATCATATGAGAAAGTTATGTCCAAATTACGCAAGAGTGTCCAAACTGAATTTCATAAAGTGATGAAAACAATAGGCACTAGGGGAGCGTGGCTAGGAAGCTCAGGGAGTGAACCATTCTGCCTCTGTGAGCGGACAACGTCGTGACCCGCACGGTCACCGTGAGGCACCGGCCTCGATGAACGGAGGCGTGGGGTTTTCGAAAATGTTTGGATCGAAAGTGATTGTTTTTGGAAAGTAAACAAGTTGGTGAAACAAGTTTAATAGACACGAGACCTAAATCTCTAGCCTATGGTATGGAGTCACCACCCGGATCACCTCTTCCGAGAATATTTTTGGTACAGCCTAGATCACGGGGTGTTCGAGACAATACCCTAGTATAGAGATTCGGTCCGGGGTGAGTTATTTATTTCGTTTGTCATTTTGAGTTAAATTATATCTTTTTGAAAACCACATGTATAAGGTTTCAAAATACTAAGTGTTTTCGGCTTATATATTTGTTTAGCGCGTATGCGGAAAGCGGTAAATAAATGGGGGAAAGTAAACACATAGAAAAGTAAATGCGCCTAATCTACGGGGGATTAGTTACATATTGGGATTGGGGGATACAAATCAATACATCGATATCTAATTAATACAATCGCATAGGATACATGAATTCTAGCAAATATGACATTGATTTTAAATTAAATGCAATACCCGAAGGAAAGTAAACCTAGCATACATCTAATCTAGTCTACCTACATCCACAAGGGTTAGCACTATTTATATTTCACAATACAAACATGTGCGATTGCACCATGTATGCTCGAGTTTGGATATTTTGCGAGACCCGTGTGGTCCATTTAAAATCGATGAAAATATCTTTTTGGCTAATTTCTTTATGAAAACGATTCATTTTTAATCACAAGTATGTTGGTCATTTTTGTTTAGTGAAAATACCACATGCGAGTTTCGTTTGGTCAGTTATCCGATAACCGGGTTCCCTTCGCGTGGATTACTATCAACAACTTCATGATATATATGGAAAAAAATTGAATCTAGGTCTGAATATAAAGTAATAGGGCTGCCATCATAATCCGATCGGGAAGAAGTCGTTAAAGTCTGTAAAACGAGACCCCGGTGAAGGGAAACCGACTTTAACCACCCGAATCGCTTCCCGAATGGATTTTAGGTCCTGAAAGTTCTTAATACTAAGTTCTATGTCACTTAGAAACTCAAATTTGAAGTTTGAATGGTCACCTCTCGATCGATTGGACATAAAACGAAGCAAAAAAGCGGGGTTGCTGGAAGTGCCATGTCGTTAACGACATGAGCTGATGTCATTAACGACATCACGCTGAAAGTGCCATGTCGTTAATGACATCGACCATGTCGTTAACATCATGATAGATGCAGAGTGCCCAAATTTTGTTAAAACTCAAATAAAGTCAAATAAACACTACCAACATGCATAAATACATAGAACAAGACTCTAGGAACTCAGAGGCATACCCCGAAGCAGTGAATCCACTTCTTCAAGACCCCCGATGTCCTCCGGGAGCTCTCTTTGTTTCTTTTGTAGATGTAGATGGTGTAGAACCTTAGAATGAAGCCAAGTGTGACTCTAATCTGAAGGTGAAGGTTTGGTGTAGGTGTTGTGACCTGAAGAATGACTTATGGAAGCTTAGAATGGTGTATTCTCAAGCTTGAACCCTTAAAGCTAGTTTTGGCTAAAAAGTGAAAAAATGGAAAAGAGCTTAGGATGGATGAAGACTCCTTCTACAAGCACCCACAGCAAGTTCTAAGATGTTAGAACTTGATGAAATAGCCAAGAGATGAACTAAACCTCAAGTTTTGCTTGAAACTCCTCTAAACCTCAAGTATTGCTTATGGAGTAAAATCTAATCCTCAAGCTTGACTAAGTGAAGAACAAACCCAAAACAACCCAAGTTCATGCCCTTTCCATATGAACTTCAGCTATCTAAGTCAGATTACAAGGAGATTGTAAGTGGGAAGTGATGTAACTTTGCCAAATGAGCTCAAGAACACCAAGAACATTCAAGTTTTCCTTCTAACTTGAGAATTCTCTCTCATGCAATGTGTATGCATGAAATTCTCCCCCCTTTCTGTAACTCAACTCCTCTCTTTTGTAGAGCTCTCCTCAATCCAAATTCAAATCTCACTTTTCCCCTTTTCACTTTAACCCATATATACTTTCTTTTCACTTTTTGGAAGACCATGCCCTAAAAGATGGCATAATCAAACTTAGGTGATGTTGAGGGTGTGCCTCAGTTAGTGGAAGACGGAAAGGGATGGGGGGAAAAGGCTTTTGGCCTCAAAAATCGAAAAAAGTTGGCAGAGTTGACCTTGACAACTGTCATGTCGTTAACGACATGGGCATGCTAAAAAGGGAAAAAAATACTTCGTTTCTTCGGTTTAAGCTTGGTTCCGGCCAAAACAAACATAGAGAGCTTCATCCGGACGATATTAGGGCCCTGTAAGAATGAAAAGCTAGCATGGAGAATAAAAATTACAGCTTCATCATCGAACTCGTGAGTAGGATCGAAATCCCGTGCTCACAGCCTCCATTTAGCAATTTCAACCTCCTTTTATGATCCCCGAACTTTTTTCACGTGTTTGAAATCACTTGAAACGAACCTGAAATCAATAAAAACACATAAATAACACACAAGAACTTCCAACTTTCATGCAAATGCATTTATTTAAACTAAAACTAAACCTAAACATGCATGAAACTAACCTAAAACGTACTTAAAAACTATATAAAATACACTTGTTAGCACGGTCCGCTCGACCCGATGATGAAGTTATCCGATTACGCATCACGGGAATGACAAGAGCCACGCGAGCCGAATTGTCATATCTATCCGCCAATCAAAAATCCGAAAAAAAACCCTAAAAATCGCGTCCGATTTCTCAAAACGGACCGGAAACTCTGAAAAATCAAAATCCGATCGAACCGGGCCCCACCTAAACCTAAAATATCCCTTGAAAAGGGGGATATTTACCCCTTGGAGGTAATTAGCCCGCGGGCTAATTACCTAGGGGGTAGCCTCCCCCTTTTCCCGAGAGGCTACCCTAGGGTTGCCCCCCTAGGTAATTAGCTCGCGGGCTAATTACCTCCTCCTATATAAGGAGGTGCACCCCCTCCCTTTTGGAAAAAAGTTTTCGACCCCCGAAGTTCCCCAGAGAAAAAATCGTCAGTTTTCGCTCCGTAACGCGTCAAAACTCTACCAGATTAAAAAATAGTCGATCAAATCCCTTCGAGAATCGATTCAAGTCAAGTTTCCCACGGAAACTCTCGACTTAAACTCGACAAAACTCGTTCAAATCCAGTTTTACTCATGATTATAGCCATAACTCGAGTCAAAACGCTCTCAAACCACCATAAACACCTATAAACCTATTCCAAATCAACTTTCCTCAAAGTTTATCATCCGATCTATGGCAATTCGGTCTCACACCGGCTCTCACGTCATCCTGGAATCGCGAAAATGTAACTGAGGGTATTGGCTCTACGCCTTTAAACTTTCTTTAAATTATTTCATTCGTTTTCATTAAATGCTTGAAGTAAAGAGCCACTAGAGCTGCTTTACCATTTATTTTTCAATAAATTGCATTAATATGTGAAAATGAGCATGCAGGTGAAAATCGGACACCCTAAAACAAAGGGAAGCCTATCCGGATTACTATGAGAAAACTCAAGTAGCGCCATTGCTCTGCCGAAATTCTGGCTAGTTTTTATCGCTTTTCTAAGCCGTCGCAATGCCAAAATTATCTAAAAAGTCATAATTCTCAATTTTTGAATAAAGTTAGTAACCATTATATCCGAACTCAGAATCTCATTCTTCAGGTATAAAAATCCTACCACGGATCAGTATACCACAATTCCCGGTGGAGCTGAACCGGGTGGCGACTCTTT
>CAOJBI010104069.1:0-11920 GCA_948277035.1 Euphorbia corollata
ACATGTTATCTGAATATATCTCAGAATGACTAGCAAAAAGGAGAATAATTACTTGAGAAACATGATTCAACCAGGATCCGCTTTTGAATATCTGCAAATGTCTGGACATCCGTTCCCCATAACCTGCTTATGGAAATGAAAGGCATGGTTATAAACTAGAAACTTGGAAACTATGAAAATGGTGGAGGTGTCTGTTTGATAGAAGACTGACCAGCAATCAATCCCCACAGAATTTGCACCATCCTTATCTGCCCTCGCATCATCTCCGATATGAACTGCTTTGCTAGCTTCCACACCTACTCCATCTGAACATTTTTAACTCTTAGCATACCATAACAACTGCATACCTCTGAGTGTTTCATCGTAAATAAACAAGTCAACAACCGTTCAGTCCAACAAAGCCGACTGCCGGTCTATACCATACTTACAGCAACATACTCATAGTAACCCTATTTCTATCAGTTGTGACAATTATACCCACAGTCGATAGATATTAAGTTTTTATTTCTTGGCATGCTGGATAGTTTTCACAATGGTTTATAAATCATAAAGTTCTTTGACAAGCATGACCGGTAAAAGAAATTTACTCTCAACTAAAAGTCAATAATAGACCCCTAGAAAAGAAGAACCACCAGCACATAATTTGTAAATCTCTCTCTCTCTCAAGTCCTCCAAGGAATTTGGAGATATTACAATACAAAGAGATTTCCATCCAATTTGAGGTAGTAATATCTAATAACAACTGATAGTGTTGTTGCATACCCAAAGCAGCTTTAAATATTTCTGGATCTGGTTTTTCATATCCAACTTCTGAAGATATGATTACAGCATCGAACCTGGAGTACAAAAACCAGATACCGAAAACGATTATTATCTTCACATTTAGAACAAAAGAACAACAAACTTCTAGACCTTGCAAATTTCCTTTTTCTTTTTTATTTTTTGAAAATTTTGGGGCATTTGCCTACGTCAGGATTGAACCCACAACTCGCACTCCTTTTGGAATGAGTTGATTGCATACCATTACACCTATATTGCATAGTTGACCTCAACTTCTAAGCAGATAAGAAAGAAACAATTTATTCTTCCTTTTTCTTCTACAGATTAGTTAGACTCATCAACATATCGAGCAGGGAGGGACCAATCAAATTCGCTATTTTAAAGTTGTTGGAAAGAGAAAAGCTGATAATTAACATCCCTAATCCTTCTGAGCCAAAAGCACAGTTAGATATGGAAGTGCAGTAAAACTTCTTGCCTTCTTATGAAGGTAACCTACTATAAAGAGAGAGAGGGAGGGGGAAGCAAACACAAACAAAATCCAAAGAGAAAAGATGCTTACAAATCAATGACATTAAGGTCCTTTAATAGCTTCCTCAAGCGGGTGTCAAAATTTGACACAACAGCCAGCTTAACTGTATTATTCATCATTCACCAAGTCAGGAGAAGCATCAAACAATCATTAAGAGCTTTATGTACTGGTAGAATTGGTACACGAAAGAAGAAAAATGGTTGATAAATATGACCTCCGGCTTCTTTGAGAAAGAACAAAGTCTCATGTGTCCTCTCTGGAAGACGCCATGCATCTCCATTTGCATAGTACTGCAGAACAATCGGAAATTGAGACAAATAAATTACTCAAAACCTACTTTATCTGTTAAAACTCCAGATAATAAGCAGTTCTACAAAAAAAAAAAAAAAAGTAGGATGTCTCACAAAAAGTACCTCATAAACTTCTTCAAAATAATCATCATTAGAACAACCAGTGGCTTCAGAAACAACAAGTTTCCAAAATGGCCTCCCATCTCCCTATCAATAGAACAAGTGATTTTGAACTTTATTAAGCTACCTTCATATGGAAAACTTTAAGAATATAGTGATAGTAACAAAAAAAACTGCCTAATTTCTCAACTGGAACATAAGCTAGGAAACTGAATAAATTCTAAAGTGTAAAAGAATATCTAATTGCTGCAATTCAGCTTAACAATTAAGATTAAGAGGCGTATAGATTGAGGAAAACAGAAAAACACCAAATCAGCAGTGTTATCCCAGTAGACAGAGGGAAACGTAATCGAGTAAGAAAGGGGACCTGATAACGGAGCATTTCAGGCCAAGGAGCAGCAAAAGCTCTCTTAAATCCCTCTTTTATTTCATCTGAACTTGCAGCTACGCCTGGAAACCATATTCAACGGAACAAATGTTATAACTGTTGATGTATTTAAAAAAAGAAAATACACTAGTAAATTCGATTTAATACAAACGTATGTCTGTACAATCCGCGATCATCAATCACACACAGCAAGATAACAATTTTCAATTAAAGTATACCACTGTGAAGGGCAATATAACCCTCACAACATAGAAGTTTAAATGCTCGAATTTGAAACTTGAACCAAACAAAGCGGAAGGGAGAAAAAGAAACACATATAAAAGAAGAAGAAGGAAACCATATTTAGTTCCGATGGAGGCGTAGGTTTGTGCGACAGGGCGAGTCAGTTGCAGAAGGGTTCCGCCAGCATCTAATAATAGCGCATCATACGCCTTGGTAAATGATTTCGCACCTCCTACAGCTATTATCACAATCACAATTTAGTGAAATTCGGTGAGAGGATGAAATACCTATGAATGGGAGAATCCGTATTACAACACAAAAAAGTGGGAGAGGAGAGGAGACAAACCGGAATGAATTGGCATTGAAGAGCATCTAAGAGGAGAAGAATTTGGAAATTTGAAACGATTAATTGCACGAAAGACAACATTTCCAAGGGGGCATCTGGTGAAGCAAGCTTCCATTTCAATTCTATTCTGAGGTCTGGCTGATTAAAACTAGGCTTCCAATTTTAAGCGAATACTGTCTTAATCCAAAGCTGCCACCTCACCATGAACTGATTCTTTCCTCCAGGGAAAAACAATTACTTGATTCAAAAGAATATATAATGTTTGAAAATATCATGTGCTCGTTTTGAAAACTACATTTTGAAGGGGCTTTCATCATTGCTGGTGCATTTTTATTTATAAATGAGTCGCGATCTCATTTAATAACACATATTCATGAGATGTGTAAATTAGGAATATCAATGATAAATATAAGTTAAATAGTTATTCATATTTCGCATTTTCATACAACTGACATCCCTCGAACCAAACACCACCTAAAACTTGAGACTGTTGGCAGAATTGTATAAACAACATACAAATTGTGGAAGTATAAACAAACACCATCTCTAAGAGGCAGTATTCCTCATCTATTCCCAACTAGCAATTAACATTAACATTACAACAACAAAACAAAAAAAAGGGAGACTAAATAAACAAAAGGGACGGTGAGAGAAAATGAACAAAAATAGGAGTAGCAAACTTTGGACAATTAGTTGGTACTTTCAAAATTCTGTAGAATTGTTGGCTGCAAACTCAAGTGCACATTTTTATGGGATCGGCTAGATTGGATTGAACTTGAAACTTTGAATGAACAAATATAATGTTACTATGTTAGAGACGAAGCTTACACTTCCCACCCCAGCCGCTCAAATCAAGAGCTGCCGCCTCTCCCAATTGAAGATTTTACAGTACAATATATCTATCTCTTCATGCTGAGAACTGGTTAGCCAAACTATATTGGCTTTTTCCCCAAGTCAAATATACCATTACTATACAACTTTAGGCATCCAAGCATAGTTTCATCCTCTGCTACGGAAGCTGATAACTAAGCCTCATTTATGAAAAACGCTTTAGAGATCCATAAGTTGTTTTTCATTCAGTTTGTATTTCCTGCATGTACAGTATAAGCTCTATCAGACACTTGCAAAGGTACATGAGTTAAGAACCAAGGGCGTCCAGAATCATCATTCGCATGCCTAGATAATCATTTCAGATAAAGCATACTCATTAGGATGTGCAATCTCTGTAATCAACTTCGAGATCCATCAACAATTCATATAAGCATTTCAATTTTCAATAAATTAAGTATATCTGCATTTCTACTTCGAGATTACCAACTCAGGTTGGCAAGGACAGTGATAAATCCAACTTCACAAATGGAAAATTTGAATTTAGATTCTGAAAGAAGCTTGAATGGCATTTGCATCATATTTGGATGGTTATTTCATAACACTATCTGATTTTTTCTCACTTGAGCCATCCATTTATCAAAACAACATTTAGTTATACAAGGAAAAACAAATGAAAGAGGAAAAAAGAAGCCACTAGTTCGGCAACAAATCAACCATATAATAGATTAGACTAACACAAACTAAAGAATTTAATATCGATGATTTGAGTTCTGAAGTTTATTCAATTATACCATGATTATTAGATTCAATATAGACCAACAAATAAATGAAATGAAGGATCTATATATAAATTTCACAGGTATTCATGCAAACAAGAGACCCAATAGAAAGCAAGGGCGTGCAGCAACCCTTTTAAAGGATGATACTTATAGTTTTCCAGTAAAGTTCGTGGAGTTTATATTTTTGATGAAATGTGTGAGCAAACCATCTGAAGATTTAAGAGACTGACATGGGGGAAGGTTAGTAAAGGTTAAAACAATGCTTAAACTTACCAGGCAAGGCAAGAAATGCCAAAAAGAATTCTATGATTTATGTCCAGGTGGGGTTGGCAGTATCCTATGATGAAATAGCTTTGCTAGTGCTCTGCGTTCACAATCCTGTTCTCATTAAATGAAATGTTAGGTTAATTAATTAATCATAGTTTTTTGGAAAACCAAACTCCAACAAGTAGGCTCTGAACATAAAGCACGAAAAAGAAATAGCCAGAACTTTGGAGCCCTCATTCTATGACTTTGCACTATCATTGTTCTTTCTTTGTTTGTTTTTTGATGTACTCCATCATTGTTGTTTCAGTCAACCCTCATCAATGAAAGGTTTCCTGAACCAAAAAGAGACTCGAAACGACAATAAAAAGTAATCATGTGAGCAAAGGTCCATATTACACAGCTGAAAAGTGAGGACCTCGATTTAATGGTCAAACAAAGCTCTACAGATCAAAAACGCTTTTTTCCCTAAAAAACAAATGTCCGATTGTTTCTAATACCAGCATGGCAATAGTAACAAGTGTAATCAAATGGATAAAACCATTACTCTTTAAGGAAGAAAAACTGAAAACGAAGCTAAAAGCTTACAATGGCATGCGACAAGACAAATTTTACGTAAATATACAGAAAAACATTACAAACAGTGAAATAATTAGCGGAAGTTGTTGTCCAAAAGAGCTTCACAACAGTTTTCCCCAGTCATTTCCCGGATGCAAATCCACTTATTATAGATCAAACCAGTAACGCATAATTACAAATATTTTAAGCAGTATATATTACCTTGAACATGTTCAGGTAAAATGGTCGACCAGGATTCAATCTCCTTAGTTTCAAATAAGTATATGCAAAGCTAAGCTGATCCCTTGAGGTGAATCGATCAACTTCATTAAACCAGAGGCATGAAAATAAATTTGACATAAATGTGTGGGCTCGTATAATAAATGAACCTTCTGGCACATCTGTAGTATATAGCAACAAAGAATCAACAATAGACATTCAAGGAATATGGAAGAGGTCAAACCAGCAAAGCAGAAAAAACAGTACATACAACTTGGAAGAGGAGTATTAGGGTCTGAAGGATCAAACTTTCGAAGGCCATCTGACTGGTAAAAGTTAAACTGTTCATCAATGGCAGTGTGATTGTATTTGTTTAGACGTTTATTCTGAAGTACTTCGTCCCAGACACAGTGACGATCATAATGGTTTGAAATGGCATACTCTGAATGTGTTCTCCACAAAAAGTACTCAATTATCAATAGTGGATCAGTGGTGAGTCGCATCTTGCTATCAAGCCAAATGGAATAGCTGGAAAACCAAACATGAAAGAATGAATGATTAACACAAAGATTTGAATCAGAAGTCATTAACAAAAGTAACTTGTAGAATAATGAAACAATATATTAAGTAAAAATCACCTAGAAGAAGGGAAGAGGCGATGTGATAAAAACTTTGGCACTTTTCCAGTTCTTCTCATGTCCTCATATGGTAAGTTCCTGACTACAACTACTCTCCATAGACCAACATGTCCTCTATCATCTGGTATGTTTCCGTCGGATAACAGTTTGGAATGTGTTTGCTCATCGACAAACATTACAAAACATACAATTTTCTTCGAAAACTCACTGATCTGGAACAAACAAGAATATGGGACCATCAATTTAAGAATGGAGAACTTGAATAACACTGAATAAGGCAGCAAAACAAGAGGTCAAGTGCACCTTCAGAATCAATATTTAATAAGTTAAAGATCCCTCCAGCTTACTCTCCCCTTAAATTTGAATATAATAAAGGAGGAAAGAAAAAACGAACTGGTCACTGAATTGTAGAGGTATGTTCACCTTCATCTATGATTTAGTCTATTCTGGTTTTGTCCCAGGACTTTGCTTTAATCTACAATGTAAGAAACTTAGGCACTCTATTAGGCATAATAATTTCATCCAGAATGGAGGGTACAGCTCCAGTAGCTACCACGTCAACATTCAAGTTTAGCAACTAAAATTAAGCTACCCCAAAGCATACTTCTTGACTATTAACAAGATGGTAAAATCTCCATCAAGATCAAATTCATTTATGCTTCATCTTGCATATTATGTCATAAATCATACTTTTTGTAAGTACATCCTTATTAGGAAAAAAATTTTGTTCGTATTAGTTGCTCATTACAAAGCAAACTTCTCAAAACTTTTATATCAACAAAATAAATTTGTTGAATAACTGAATCCTAGACGCACAACAGCACAAGCACAAGACACTAGATACTCACACTTTCTGACAGCACAATTTTAGCAGATGAAATTTCAAAATCAATCTATTAAATTGGGATGTTCAACCAAATAAACAGATAGTATGAATATCTGTCTCTCTCTCATATAGGTAGCAGGCACAACAGATTCATCAAGCCAGTATCCTGTACCAAATAGGGGCATCTAAATAGTTCACATAGAAAAATTGAACTCCATCACTGAATTAGAGGATCTAGAGATTAAAGAATGCTTAAGTCTACACAAGATATACACGATCCAAAGACTTTCAAAAAAAAAACTATAGTTTTTCTCTTAACTCTCATAAATAATTAAAATGGCCCCGGATTTTAAAAACTTCAAAGTCACGAGAACTTTTAATAATTTTCTTCTAAGTGGCGTTCACAAGTAGATTTAGTATAGCAGCATATTGAAATTGAACATTTCGAGAAATTAAAAAGCATATGGCTCAAAGCCGTTAATTGTTATGCATGATATCACTACTGCAACAATTAGGTTTCTTTCTATAATAGAGAAGTTACTCTTTTGCTAGTAGGCCTTCTCAGAAAGTCAGAGCTCCCAAAAATGCAAGAAGACACAACTACCCGACAGGTACTCATGTATGCCTTGTCCTTCTCATCCAAATCAAATCCAGTGCTTGGAAATCCAGCAGGGCCCTTCACAAAACCACAATGAAGTGTTTGAATTCTAGCATAGAAAGATTTCTCTCTTTCCTTAAGTGTCTGATGCCCTCCAAATCTAGGTTGAAATAAATTTGCACCCAAAGGTTTCTCCTCCGAGGCCACATATTGAAGTGAAAACTGTGTGAAATTCCCTATATCTTTTGGCTCCTTGAGATGATCAACTGAATCTACAAACCCAACTTCACAAGAACCATCTGAAACATCAAAACATAGAAAAATAGCAGGAATGTAAAGTCAAAAATGAATTTACGGCCAGCATGAATACTGACATAGAGAGAAATGAACTTTGAATCTAGTTAAAAACATGGGAAAAAAGTTATATCAATGACCTCAGTTGACTGATAATGAACAGAAGCACTGGACAGGTCCTAAAGTTAGCAACTTCTTAGCAGTAATGGGATGAGAATATGAACAATGAAGCACAGAAAAGTCACCGGGAAGGGGAACAAAATAATCTTACGTCGTTTACGCTGCTTGATCTTTGGTGTTCTTGTGATATTATAAGATCCAGAAATTTCTTGATCTACTCCATTTGAATATGAGATGCTAGTATGAGTACTCTCCCCATTACGGACATCATCCAAATTTGTTGAAGATGAGACACCATTATCCAGAATTTCCAAATTACCTATATAGCAATACCAATAATTAAAAATAAAAAGTACAACGTGAAATTGAAAAAACAAAAGAAGAAAATAAGAGAATAAGCAGTGGATGGCGAACCAGGAAGATGCAATCTGAGGCCAACGACCGAAATAGAAATCAAGAAGAGAGCAGAAAGCAGCAATACCCAAATTAAGAAGTTAGGGTTGCGGAAGCGAGCAAACCTCCGACCACGGCGAACGGCGCGTAAATTACGGTCAGATCGAGGGAGGGAACTGAAAAAAGCGCCGAAAATGCCTCTTCTCTCGGGTAAAAAGTCTCCTTCGTATTTAACAACCATTGAAGGTGAAGACAAGGAAACCCCCGATAGAAAGGCAGAATCTCATCCTCTGCTATCGCTGCTTATAGTTATTCATTGAGAAGAAATAAATAGTTGATTCAATTGTAATCGAAAAACGTGATAATCAAGATGAAGAGCAATTGGAAGATTTGCGGAAGAAAGAAGTTAGAAGGTGAAAGAAGATCTGAGTGACAAAATGTGGGAAAGCGGGAAACGGGATTAGTAACTTTGTTCCCTGTCGCTATGTCTGGAAGAACGGTATTTGATAACTATATTCACATGTACATTAAATTTGTTTTAAAGTAACCAGAAAGCATAATTAGTTTTTCTTGGATCTTTAGTTCGTTCAAAGCTTTTCACGCTTTTCACTTGAGTTCGATATCGACCGAGATCTAAACAAGTCAAGTTAACATTCTTAATGTCTATTTCTTTTTTTATTTATAACATTCTTAATGTCTATAAACTGAAATAGACATTTAGAATGTCTGTCTGAAATAGACATTCTTAATGTCTATTTCAGTTTATATGTACGCGAACAAACTCACCTAATAGTTTAATTATTTTACATTTTTTCATTAAATTCTCATGCATTTATTGTTAATACTTACAACAACATTTGCTTTTTCTTGGGGCGTAACCTTGTATGGTTAGCTTCTAGTAAAGTATCCACCACACATGTTTTTCTATATATATATTTCTATTTATCTTCTAGTGAAGGCTTTGAGCTTATCAAATTTATTTCAATTAATTAAACTTATTTCAATGCAAATTTATAATTACACATAACTGAATATAATTGAATTGAACTTAACTAAACGTAACTGAATTAAACTTAATTGAATTATATCATATAAGAATGAACTTTCTTTTTAACATACCTGGGAATGACAGATTGAAAAAGAAAAAAATGGTAAAAAGATAAATGAATGTCAAAAAGATAGTGCCCGTTTGGAATCATTAATTATTGTCATTCCATTGAGTATTTATTATCATTATTATCATTAATATTATCATCGTAAAAAATTGGTCAAATGCATACTTAGCACATTTAATTTAGCAGGTTTCACCATTTGATCCCTCAACTTTCAACTGTCTTCTTCAGCCTCCTCAACTTGGTAATTATGCACTCCACAACCCCTTTTAGCTGAATCACCAATTAAACATGTGTGAGTGAACTACACGCAGCGACACGTGGCTGATTAAAAAAAATATTAAGAAGTTATTTTAACCCCTTAAAACCGTTCTGCAGCTCACTTCCACCTTAAAATCGTTCTACAACTCCCACTTCCACCTTGAATTGTTTCTTCATAAAACTCTCGCCATCGCCATTTGCTGAACTTCGATTTCGACATTTGAGAATCAACAACATTGCACAGCATAACAACGAAGAGAAAAGTGGAATGAATTTTTGTTTCTTTGACCCCTGAAGCCCTAAGTTTAAGGAAATCCAAAATTCAGCAATAATTATACAGAGGAGATTAAAACGCATAGTAAATGGTAAGGATTCTTAATTATCTTCTTCTGATTACAAATTTCTTGTTATTTTTTATGATAGCTTTTGCAATTAGTAGCTAGTTATCGAACATGATCTGATTAGTAACTAGTTAATGATGAAATTGGATTAATTTCTGTTTTTATTGGTTTTCCTAAGCATAATAATATGGTGAATTGATTGTTCATGATAAAATTTGAGTTCTGATTTTGTTTTCTTGTTTAACAGTGAAAATGATAGACAAGTCAATTTGTATTTGAGGCCAGAAGGGAGTTCTTATTTATAAAAGAGGGTTAATGGAGGATGGAAGCTAGTTTGATGAAGACATGTTCAGTAGGTTAGAAATTTGAAGGGCATTTTGAGAGTTGGGTTATGAATTATGTGGTGCAATTTACTATAAAGCAAGAGATGGGTAGTTTGTTGAATTGTGCACTTATGTGGAAGTTGTTTATTGAATGGCCTGGCCTGCTAGATTTTCCGGTCAACCAATAGGCTGACCGCAATTTATGGCAGACCAAGTTTTCCGACAGGAGTTCCGGCCTTTTGAAAAAAAAATTTAAAAGGTAATTTTGTCATTTTAAGTAGGGGAGAGCAAAAATCCAATGAACCGAACCGAACCGATCTGAACCGAACCGAATGTATTCGGGTCAGTTATCGGTTTATGATATGGGCGGGTTAACGGTTCGATTCCGGTTTTTGGAGTAAAAAACCCGGTTCCAACTGACCCGAACCGAACCCATGTACAATCCTAAAAAATATATTGTTTTGTTTTGCCCCATATCCATTTTCAGTTCTGTCTCTATCGCGTATCGCCGTCTTGCTCTCCTCCTCCCTCTACCTCACCTCACCTGTATCGCGCTCTCCGCCGGATTCAGCTCCTCCGCCATGTCGCAACGCCTCCTCCGCGACAGGCGTCTCTACCTCAAACTGTCAAACAAACACCCATTCGCATCCAAAATCCAAATCTCCATCGCTACCTCCAAATCTCCATCGCTGCCTCAAGTCGCCTCCAAATCTCCGTCGCTGCCTCAAGTCGCCTCCGATTCTAAGGTAAATTGTTTCGAATCCTGCATCTTTGTTGTTGCTTTCGAATCCTGTATCGAATCCTGTAAAAGAACATTTGGCTGATGATTCTAATTTACAGTTAATTGCTCCCTTAAATAGTTAAACCTAAGTTTTGGAATTTGGTTAACGGTCAATATGGTGGCTGAGCTGAAAGATTTCGTGGATTAATTCATATACTGTAAAGTGTTAAACTTGTTGGCTATAGAGCTATATGTTTCTTATTGTTATGAATAATTACATGATTTTTCATTGTCTTCTGCTTCAACCAAGTTGCTTGACTGATTGTTATGAGATACACAAAGATTGTACCTTCACAACTCATTGCTTGTGATGCTTTACCTTTTACTGCATCCTTCTTATTGTTATGAACAATTACATGTTTTTCAATTTTCATTGCCTTCTGCTGCAGCCAAGTTACTTGACTTTTCATGGAATAAAGTTTCAGCTTTATGTTTATCTTGAGTTGTACTTTCATAAGTTTTAAAATGTTTCTTAATGATTCCAATGGCAGATGGCTCAAGGATCCGCTGAAAGATTTGAAATTCATTCTGAAGATGGTGGTGACACTATGAGTGAGGAGGATATCGGAAGAGCTCAAGGTGAAACTTCTACTAACCAGCCCGAGAAAACTGAAGATGAAGTAACCTCCAAGAAGGCCAAAGGAAAAAGAACTTCAAGAGCAGCATGTTGGAAACACTTTAAGAGGATCATTGATACGGAAACTGGAAGAGAGAAAGGCAAGTGTAATTATTGTGGCAAAAGTTACTTTTGTAGTGGAGTTATTAATGGAACTTCTAATTTGAATAAACACTACAAAAAATGTAATAAAAATCATGACAATATTGCTGCAAATGCTCCAAAACAGACTCAAACTGAACTTAATTTTCAACCTTCCATGGAGGGTGAAAATAATGAGGTTGTAGGCAT
>CAOJBI010104306.1:0-10719 GCA_948277035.1 Euphorbia corollata
AAAAAAGTGTTTAATTGATGACACACCCAACTTACCAATAACAATAACAATGTATCAATGTTTGATTTTGAAAAATGACTCATAGGGTATTGGGAAAGCAAAACCTTAAAAAATTGGGAAATTAAAATTATTATTCACTGATTGTAAAAAAAAAAATTATTTTATAAAAATAAGGGGTTGACTTGTATTTCCCTGTGAAAATACAAATTTGTTACCTTTCTCCTTTATACAAATTTTTTTTACATAGTCAAGATTATTTTCCTCTTTTGTTCCTAATTCACTGAAATTTCTTCCTTCCATTCCACTTTGTGTTTTCACTATTTGCCATAGTAATATTTATCCTATGACGCCAGCAAATTAAAAGAAGCCGAATATTTTGATCTTTTATTTATATGTAATTATTTTAAACTAGATTATTAATACGTCAAAATAAATTGAATAAAAGAGAAAACATGTGCATGAAAAGCACTCAAAAGGATTTAATTAGCAGAAAGCATTTGGCTGCATATTTCTTTCTCAACTTAAGGAAATAAATGAAGTTAGATTCTTTGCCCTTTTCCCATTTATATTTATCATATAAAGGTTGAATATTTTTGTTAAATATAATAATAATAATAAAATATTGTTTGATGAAAGAAAAATAGAATAATGAGTTTGAATGAATTTACTGTAGCAACTATATAAAGAGAGTAAAAACTATAAAAATAGAGTTTAGAGTATAGAATATAGAGTAATTAGCTGGAGATGACTTAAGATCATGTCCAATGCTATTTCAAATTTGTAACTTTTATTATATTTAAAGTAGGGTTCTTCTCCAACCTTACTTCAAATACATATTCTATTTATAGTATGACATGAGATACTTCAAAATTTGAATATACCATATCTTACTCTATAATTAAATTTGAATATTTTATCATTATTTTGATTTTTAATATTTTTTATAATTTGTGTAATGATGATTTATATGTGCTTTAAATAATTACTAATAACATTTAATATATTTAAATTTATACTAATATTTTTTTATTTATATATAAACTTATGGTTATGTTAATTAAATTTGAATATACACAACAAATATCAAAACTAGATAATATAATAGAAAATAAAATACATCAATATAACATTCAGTTATAAATTCAAAAAAATAAATATGAATTTCGCATTGCTTTAATTGAACATTTATGATAAAAATATGTTAATTCATAAAATATGTTACTATGAATAAGTGTCTTTTGTTTAAAGTTAATTTATATTTTTTAGTCTATAGTTATATTTTAAGTTTTTTTATTGTTTGTTTTACTCAAGTAAAATGTATTATTATTAGTTTAATTTATTAATTATTTATTTTTAAAAATTAATACTTCATATGCATTATTAATTAAATAGTAATTATATCTAATTTATACTTATCATCTAACATGAAATATAAAAATTTAATATTTTTATTAAATAATTATAAGAAGAACACAATAATAATAAAAAAATATTTTTTGATGAAAATAATTTTTTTAATAAAAAAATAGAGTAATGAGTTGGAAGGAATTTACTGAAGCAATTGTATAAATAGAGTAAAAACTGTAAAAGTAAAATTTAAAATAGAAAATATAGAGTAATGAATTGGAAATTATATAAAATTGAGTCTCTTTGGTTCTTGTATCAAACGTAAGATATCATCACACACCGAGTTATTTAAAACCTTTTGGGTGTTTTTGTCGGAATCTTTCTTTAAGTATATCAAAGAGTTGCATCAGGAGAATATCGAGAAGTTATATTAAATAATCCAACAATTAAAATTGGTCATTTTGTAGCTTTGATTTGCCATGAAATAGATTAGAATTTGAAGCAACAATTTATTCCAGTAATTAATCTTTTAGATCACCTGATTAAGATGATTGAAAGATCACGTGCCTCATGTTAAATGTCCCTTTCTTGTGATCCTACATCATTTTATTTTGGACGGCCATTTTATAAATATAGCATTAAGATTTTATTCCTTTTTAGAAAATCATTAGCATTTCATTCTTGAATTTGATACAGAAAAAAAATTGATACACAATTTAAAATTTTGTTTCTATTATATTTTGTTTCATGTGACAAATGACGATTAGAATTTTATATACTAATTTGGAGGACTCTTTAAATGGAGGTGGAGATCAATATGGGTAGTTTGAGATTTATCAACACTTCTTACAAGCAAATGCATTTATTGAGAATTTAGATCATATATAAACAGCCACATTTAGACAGATAAATCTTGTTAGCATTAGTTTTATATTTTTTTAAATATATAATAAGATGGTATTATTTTATAGAAAAGCATGGTTAGTGTCAAAAGACGTCATCAATTAAAATTCAGATTATCAATTATTCTTTTATTTAACTCTTTCAACTAGAATCACGTGCATTTGATTACATAAAAAGATTTTCAAATCCACAAAAGAATAAGAAAAAGGCTTTTTATTTCCAAATTGTGGATATTGATAGCACTGTAACACCACTCGTTTTATGAAAAATTTAGTGTGTTATCTCAAACAAAACAGTCTAACGAAATATCTAGGATAATTCTATGCACATTAGTGTAGCTATTTACATCATTGTTTAGTTAAATTATATTATTTACACTAGAATATCTTTTTTTATAGAAAATAACTATATATAATTAACTACATGGAAGATGTCTATGAGGTAACGTTTGTATTTATTTTTTTAATTTACTTCCAAATACTTCCATTAAATAAAAAATATAACACATTAAATGAACGAATGAAGGCTCTTTCATTGGTCTCTATATATCAAAGAATCAATTGCTCTTACTAGTTTATAAGCCAATTGATTCCCAAATTTTTCTAATGTACTTAAAATTAACAACGTCAAAATTATTGGCTATTGAAAGATAATCGTTCATAATCATTCTCAAATGAGAAGGGAACACTAACTCATTATTTAAAGAATTAACAATGGAAAGTGAATCCATTTTAATGAGAACCTTCTTGTAATCTTTATTCTTCAACCAATTTAATGTTTCTCTACAACTCATTGTTTCGGCAGTTCTAGATCGCCTCCACCAATTAGCAAATTAAAGTACATATCTATAAGCCAATATTCTGTTTGAATGTTCCAAACCACATAAATTGGCTCTATACTACAAGTATTTTCAGATGTCAGTGATAATCAAACCTTTTCAATTACTCTACAAATATATTTAATGAAATTTCAACCTTAAATCTGAATGTAATCAAATTATTTCCTCTGTTTTAAAAGGCGGCCAAGGTGGTTGCCTAGGCGGGGTAATTTGGAACCCCACCCCGATTTTATATAATCGGGTGGTCTTGGCGTTGCATAAGGTAAATGTGTCGCAAAAACTTAGAAAAATGTCGCCAAAGTTGAGACATGTGTAACCAAGATCTAAAACATGTCGCTAAAGCCCAAAAAAGCGTTGTGAAAGCCAAAAAAGTGTTGCTAAATGAATTTTTAATTTATATTATGCAAAAAAATTATGTGCTGGTTAAATTTATTATTCTAATTCATCATTAAATATTAAAAATTACAAAAAATTAATCCATCTTATCCTCGTCTAAGCCCTGATTAATCTCCGTCCAGATTTCTGGAAACTCTATCCGCCCGACTAGCTCCTTCTTTAATTACTAGTAGTTTTTTCTTTAATTAAAATAATAATTCTAGCAAAAATAAATAAAATAAAAGGAAACACATTGAGTTTAAATAAAACTTGTCTAAGAATTAGGTGACAAGCCAAGCATATAGTTAATTCCACATGCTTAATAGCCTATACACCTAATACCTCATTAAAAAAATATTTGCTATCTTAACGAAAATTTTAAATTTAAATATTTTTCATTAATTTTAGAAATTGCAAACTCTGTAACTTAAATGAATTATTCTTTCAAACCTATATTAATTATAAATAATATTTTTTTTTCATTTCTCCTATAACTTCCTCTGTTTGTTTTGTAACATATTCATTGATCTTTGTTTCTATCTTCCCTAGTTCATTATATATAATTAATAATTTTAATTTATATAGTACTTAATATTATTATAAGATTCTTTAACCTTGGTTTCTTGCTTTTGTCTCTTCTTCTATCATATGCTTTAACAGCTTGCAAATCTAATCTCTTTGGCTTATTTTCTATTCAACAATTAGTCAAATCAAAAGATATATGCAGAGCAATGGTAAAAGAAAGATTGGTATCATTTTAATGAACCCTCCAACTTTGGAATATTCACAAAATGATCCTTTTTCAATTAGGCAAAAATCAAAATGATTAATCATCTACCAAATTTAATAACTTTGAAATTTTTGGGAGGATTAAGCAAATAATTAAAGTAAGCTAAGCTACATAATAATTAAGCGGGACCATGATTAGAAACTTGATGGACATCATTACATATTTTGTCTTTTCCAAAATTCGTAGCCATTAATAGCAAGAAACGTGTGTATGTATAAAGACTAAAGACTGAACTTAACTGTATTAATTAAGTCTTAATAAATTAATTATTCATAAAATTTACCTACTAATTGTAGTTTAATCCAAACTCCACCTGCAATAATCTACTAATTACACCAATATCAGTCTGCTAATTCTGGATCGTTTCTCCCTTTCTTTTTCTCTCTCCCTTCTCTGAATATGATTCATTCTAAGTACTATTATTTTGTGTGTTTTAATCCTTTCTAGTCTACATGAATTTAGTTTTTCGTGAAAAGTTTTACGCCTCATATTTTATTGAATTTTCATTAAGTGATTGTTTTATCCTTTTGAGATTCTTAAAGCAATTTGGAAATTTATGTAACATGAAACTAATTACAAACTAAATATGTACTGATATTATAAATTAAGAAATGAACTTATTTTCTCTAGCTAAATACATCGAGAGCCTTGTGAACTTGTATATAAACGTCATATTTTCTCATGAACTTACAAAAATTCTAAATAACTTAATGAACTTGTAAATAGTGCACCAAGTTACCCTCTAAACCAACCAGAATCTGACACGTGGCATCAAGGGAGGGGGAGGTAAATTGATGCACTTTTTGTATGCTCAGGAGGTTATTTGAAACTTTTGAAAGTTCACTGAAGAAATGACGTTTAGAAACAAGTTCAGAAAGCTCGAGTTGCATTAAGTCTTATTCTTTTTATTACGATAAGCCTGGTAGAATACATGCTAAGAACACGATGTGAAACATACACTTGGTTCGTTTTCAATAATGAATGATTAAACTAGGTAATAAGAAAATGTATGAGACAAATTTGTTAGGGTACATTATTGCAACTAACAAAAATGGAGATGCTAATGGAGAGAAAAGTCAATTGTCACTCACAATCATATTAGTGGAATATATAAACAAGCTAGTCTAATGGAAAGTATGGCCCTTTGCTTTTCCGAGTCTTATTACACCCTTAGATAAAGAAAGATCCATTGAAAAAACCTTTTTATTATAAATAAATCAATATAATTTACTATATTTTAAAAAATATATAACTAAATTGTCACCATATTTGGGCTCCTGTAAATATATGTCCACATATGTTGGGCATCTTCACTAGTTTTTTTTCTTCTTAATAATCAATATAAAGAATTGATAAAAAAAAAAGTGATGCTGGCAAATATATTCCTTCCATCAATATCTTTTTTCTTTCTATATATAACATATCAATTAAATTAACCTTCTTTTTACCTTTATATTTATGTTATATATTTGGATTGAAAACGGAAAAACAAACAAACAAAAAAAGCTCTAAACAATATATATAATTATTGGCATATGATGGAATTCAATCTAACCAAAAATTAACAACAGAGTATTGCTCACTACATAGTCCATAGTAACTTACGAAGGTGGGTTACGTGATTACCAAAAAAGAAAAAAAAACGAGGTTGGTTACGTTAAAGTCAATACTATAATAAAGTTTATTTTTCGTCATTTGAAATCTAAACTAGTATTCATTAGTATTTATTAGGAGAATATAAAAACATATATGTGTATATATGCAAAGAATGTTTTTCCAATAAGAAAAACAAGTCAATTATGGAGCAAAACTCAAGAGTAAGCCCTCCATACCAACTAAAAATCATCGAATCATTTTTTTTAACGAAAGAAGAGAGTCTAATTCATAAATTAGAGGTAATTACAATTCTAATTGAAGGTGTAGAAACATCGAATCATGTCCTCCAACCTATTGAAGAACCTCCAGCTCTATATAATAAATGCATTGCATGTTCGCAGATCTATTAGCAAAAACTAATTGAAAGCAAGAAAAATGTCTAATAAGTTCCTTACAATAATAATAATAAAAAAGTTATATAAGAGAAGAACAATCTAACTCATTATTCAAGGCATCGACATCATTAAGTGCATCGGATTCAAGAATAATATGATCGAAGTTGTTCGCCTTAAGTCAGCTAACCGCCTCTCTATAGTTCAAAGCCTCTGTCATAAAAGGATCACCACCACCTTGTAGAGGACATCGAGTGTGCAGCTACGTACAAACCTCCTAGCAGCGTTTGGAATAATGCTGTCATGTCCAAGCTTGTTACCTGAGTCGAAGAAACTATAACATCGACATTACATTTTAGCCAACCAACTGGGGTTTTCTCCAACTCTGACTCAAGAACTGAGAGCCGAATGTGATACTTGGATTATCCTTGCGCCACTCCGAAAGGAAACCTAGTCCATGTCTAATAATTTCAGAAGAGAACTACCATTTCAAATATAATGATTCCTCCTAGTCCAAAACGCTCAAAGTAAAGCTGTTGTTTTTGCTATCATATCCACATTCTTAAAGAAACCTATTTCCATCAATCCGACATAGAATGAATAGCCGCTGACCACCCTTCACTAAAAAACTCATTCCAAACTGAGTATGAGAAAGACACCCAATAAGTGCATGGAAATCATCCTCCACGCTATCCCCATGAATAGTACACACAAATGATCATCATCAATATACCTTTGTCTGGGTCTACTTAGCCTGGGAAGCGAGTTCGTTGAAATTTTTCAAAGGAAAAAATGGATTATGGGAGGAAACTTTAGTGTCGCACAAATGCAAACAACTATGATAAGGCATGTTAGAGGGAAGAGAAGCCAAACTAAACTGACGAAAAATAAGCGCAAGATAACAAGATATTACACTGAAAATTCCGGGTTGCTCGACCCTCCAGAAAACCGAATAACATTGATTGTTCTAACCAAGCTGGATATTTGGAACAAGTTGTTGCTCTTCTGCCGAAAATAATCACTGTAAATGATGATCATTCCATTGCTTATTCTCATACGTTAACAAGTTCACATTGGCCTCCTCAAATCCAAAAAGAGCATGCGACTGAATCTTTTGGTAACTCCAAAAATCATTCAAACCATTAAGCCCACTTTGAACTTAAATGAATTATATTCGAAAAGAACGTGACCTATTGAACTGATTATAATTGAACTGTAGTGCAGGAGAACACGGCCTAAATAGGATGAACATGAAAAATATATAATAAAAATAATTTAGTATATTTAAAATGTGGTGTAAAATTAAGTATTTTTCTTGAATTTGTGTTTAGGCATATGCTATGAGGATTTACTTTTTGCAAAGCAAAAGTTGCTTTATTATTCAATAGCTTTGGATTAATGATATGAGGTTGAAATATTAAAAATAAAAAACAGTAACAATGTAAAACTCTTATTTTTATATTGCGTTAGTGTGAGAAGAAATAAAATTTTGTTTGATTTTCCGTTGGGCCTAATTAATTAGGAATGAAAGGTAAATTAATAAAATAATGCGTATATAACTTGACAGACTTGTAAAACGGGTTTTCTAACAGTAGAAATAAAATAGATATCAAATATTTGCTTCACAATGGGGTTTGTGTATGTAATTTTATAATAGAGTTCATTCACTGATTGAGTTTGAGATATTAAAGTTAATAATCTTGAAAGTTATTTACGTGGTACAAAACAGGTACATTGACAGTCTAATTATAATCCCATATAAATGGCTCTTCCAGCCGGAAACCAGCTGAATCCGCCGCACAGAGCTGCCACGCCGGAGAATAGTGAATCAATACATCGCCGTGATCAACGGCGCCGTCAATGAATAACAGATCCGGTAAATCAAACAATGTATCATCAGAATCATTAGTACTACAATTAGGAGAGCTAGAGCTACTAATTTGATCATCAGCTCGGCTAATGATAATCTCGGCTTCAGTCACAAAGGAGGCGGAAGCGGCCTTGGCAGCGGCGGCCTGAATGTCCTTAGGAGAAGTGGTGGCCGGACGGGGAAGTTCAGAAGCTAAATGAGGGAAATTGAGGTAAGCAGAGTCACCTTTAATGGCTAAAGCAGCTACATCATGAGCGCGAGCTGCCATTTCAGCTGTAGAATAAGTTCCAAGCCATATTCTAGATTTCTTTTTGGGCTCTCTAATTTCGGACACCCATTTGCCCCAACTTCTCTTTCTGACACCTCTGTACATTGGATGTTTGTCTTCTTCACTTGCTGCCTTTCGCCTTTTCTTCCCACAACCTGAATTCACATTTTCCTCTGTTAATTCTTCAGCTTTTCTAGATGATTTTGGTGCTGGTTTACACAGGGGCAATGACGTGGCGGCGGCGGCGGCCGCGGAGGCGTCAATTTCTTGGTTGATATGTTTGGCCATGAGAGAGGAAGCTAAAGAAAAATGGCAAGTTCTGAATAAAATAGGGGAGTACAGAGCTATAGCAGCTCTTTTTTTTATTTATTATTCTTTCAATTTTTTTAATTAAAGAAAAAGGGAATTTAAAGAAGTTTCGACGGGTCCATTGTTATTTAAAAGAAAAGTATACAGTTCAAAAAAAAAAAGGTATACAGTTCAGCTAAATTGTTTCCCATGTGAAAAATAAAATTACTTCTATATTATATCAGCTAAATTTGTTCTCATCTGTATAAACTTTAAATCATATGGTTGTTTATAATTGAAATATAGTATATGGGTTTAAGATTTTAGTTTGCATAATTTCTTTTTTTTATTGGAAATAAAAGATATATTGCATAAAAAACTGATCTATGGAGTACATTTTGACTGATACATGAGTAGAAAAACTGCATAAATCAAACAAAACTTCCTACCATAATCAGAGAGACAAGATCTCACCATAGTGGGAGATATCAACAAAACTTGCCACATGAGCAAGACTACAAAAATAATCAACATACAAAGATAACGTTTCATCATATATTTTTTGATTCTCAAACTAACAATTTCAACCATGCACAACCAAAAAAACCCTTGCATCCGCCGAAACATCAACCAAATTTGCAGATCTGAACTGATCTTGCTTAAGGATGATAGATCTGGATGTCTAAAGTGAAAGATCAATACATATCTTTGTCTTAAGTCGGCTAAAGTCTCATCCAATTGTAAATCCACATCAAGGTTGAGATGTGGATCAACGGATCCATGACTGAAGAAGTCGATCTTGTAGTAGAAGATAAAAAAATAACAGATACAAATTATTCAAACAACACAAGAAAAGAAAAAAATATATATAGAGAAAAACCTGTTGGGGAGGAGGAAAAACGTCGCTTAGTCGAAACGATCTTCCTCCTCCAAGCTTTGAAACGTCTGAAGGAGCAGTGTTAGATAAAAAAATGTTTATCTAATTAACTTTTATGCTCTCCAACATATTAAGTCTTTGTATGTAAAACTAGATTAGAGCCTTTAATTATGATTAAGCAACTAAACAAAATTATATCAATGTAGATACCCACTGCCTTCATCTACATTCATATATGTGATGTTTTGGTCGTTTTGTATTTCATTATATGTAACTTTTCCAAATTTCAAGGTAATTCTGGTTAAATTATTCCGGTCTTATCTATATTAATTTGTACATTTTTCAAAATAAATATATATCATATGCAATTAATCAAAGGAAAATTTAGTAAATTACACATTTAGTTTTGTTAAAACACTTGAAAAGTCTGATGGTGGGAGTATCATATATGAACCTCCTCCTATGATGAGTCCTTTGACAAAAAAAATTATTTTTTTCAAGGCCAATACATATATTGTCCCTGAACTTGGTATAAAAAGTCATATATCATCCTCAAGTTTCAAGTGTTACACTTTACCTCTTAAAGTTGGCAAAATTGATATAGTTTACTCTTCAGTGCCATGTGTCATTTTCTGGTTAGTTTGATTTTTCAAAGATGTTATTTATCTGAGTTTCCTCTCTCCAATCAGAAATTGACACGTGACGTTGAGGGAGGTAAACTCTATCAGTTTTACCAACTTCAGATATAAAGTGTCACGTTTGAAAGTTGAAGAACACGTTACTTTTCATGCCAAATTTGGGTAATTTATGTATTTGGTTTTTTTTTTATATGAAATTAGATTCCAGATATTCATGGGATTTGGACTCAAAATCCACCTTCTTGTTTCACATGGAGAGAGAGAGATACGTGACACGTCAGTCTATGGCTATACTTAAAACCCAAGGAAGTACTACTTTCATATGTTGGAAACGATGCAGCATGAAAATGATAACATAAACATGAAATTGATAAGAACGAAAGATGTTAGATGGAGCACCAAACATAACGTTGAGTTTAGAGCGGAATAATGTTTAAGGGAGCCTCAGTTGGTAAAGATCCATCTTTTGCACAAGTCATGAGAGTAAAGTTCGAACTTTTTAATTTTCCATCAATCACAGGAACAGTTTTAACAGAA
>CAOJBI010104343.1:0-15037 GCA_948277035.1 Euphorbia corollata
GTCCTTTGCCTTTGATTTTCAAGAACAAAATATTTTCTTACAGTTGCCTATAAATATGAGAACTGCAAATGATGCTTTTGCATAGCTATGTTTGAAACAATATTTGGAAGACTACAAGATAAGGTTCAACACTTATTGAAAAATTATGGGATGGTTGGTGTTGGTAAGATAAGTATGGGAGCGGAACTTGGTTCCATTTCGCAAGAATGGGCCACACTGAACCATCTATGCAGAGGTCTCTGATTCCTATATTTAATTTATCTGTTACAATACTATACGGCGGTAATTGAAGGTTACAAATATCCAAATTTTGCATATTTTACTTCTTATACACCTAATTATTACGTAGTTATAGTATGTTGCTCCAATCTTAGATCCGTAACCTTTGTTAAAGTAATGGTTGAGTCATTTAAGCACGTGTATACTTTTGAAGAAGCAAGGAACAAATGTATTGAAAATCAAAACAATATCGATGGATTTGGCCATGAAAGATGTAGTTCATTAATTTCTATAGTGTATTAGTGTAACCATTATCCATTTACCAATCTATGTGATTTACACAAAGCTAGCTATTGTTACGCACCTTATTGAGAATTTGTGCATATGATTAAGGAGTTGTGGTGTGCACCCAAGGATCTAGATCAATATGAAGTGAAAAATAAAAAATTAAATTTGATTCTTAAGAGAATTGTATTTATGTGTTAAATCTCAGAATTAAAAAAAAAGTGTTAGATAAATCAAAGTGGAGGGAATGATATGACTAGAACATTAGAATGTGTTTTCATCACTTTATATCAATATATTTATGACTTTTAAAATAGACATTTTTGTTGCGTGGATTTGGATGAACCTTTCACTAAAATAAAACATTCCAAGTCCGGGCTGTCCTCACTTTATAATTTCGGATTTGAATCGAATTTACAAAGTCATTTTTTAACCCGATTCATGACCCGTAAACTAATTTCTTTTAAATTTTTTAAAAACGAAACAGAACGAAACAACAAAACTTATTCAATAAGTATAAATCTTATATTTCTTTCACTCCGATACCCGAAATGATAGGGTCATCATAATTAAAAGCAAAAATTGTTTGTACAAATCAAGTACTAAATGCGGTCCTGGAAAAATAAATAATCTATAGATACTCCACTACGTTAGTGAACAACATTAAAATCTTTGCTTTCCTCACCATAGTACTTAAACACGATGCCAGAGCAATCAACAACTTTTCCGACCTTTATATATAATTTGACTGCTTACTTGAATTCATGAATGTACATGTAATTAATTTGTATAAACCAGTGACTTTTAAATTCAATAAAATATTTTTTTCCGCTGATTTATACATATTACATGTCATATTCACTATCAATTCAAACTATCAATATAAAATAATGAATCAACTATATTCACTTTCCCATTATCCCATCCAACTATTCAGCATTTATACTACATTCACTATTATTCTCGCAATCGATAAAAGAATCCAAAGCAAAACTACATGTTGTGTAAAAAAATTTACAACCCGAAGTATGATTCCAATATTGTGTCTTAAATAGAATGTTTTGTATTGATGTTTGTTTACCTCTTATATGCTGCAGAAGGTACATGCACAATGGCAACAACAAAACCAGAGAATATAAGTTCCACGCTTAATTTTTTTTTTTTGAAAGGGTAAGGTCTTAATAGGCGAGGCCTAACACGAGCATCCCAACTAGGTTGGCACCCCCGAGTTAGGAACCTAAAAGACCCGAAATTATAATAAAAGCACTCTCAATACGAGAATGATTAAAATAGGTTACAATCTAAGAGTGTCGACGGAGCGTTAAACAAAATTAAAAAGTAAAATAATTGTTTTCACCAAGTTTAATGAGCTAAAAAGAACAAATGATAATTCTAGAGACAATAGGCTTTTAATGCGAAGTTAAAAGAGACTTTAAAGTTTAATAATCCTTTTTTAAATAAGGAACAAGTAGACTCATCCTATATATTCAGTGATTGTCTAGGAGTATACTCAACAATTCACAACAACATAAGTGCGCAATTGCAACACACAAATGCAATGGTTTTGGATATTGCGATGCCCAAATGCAACATCTCTGGCTAATGTGACGCCTATATGCAACATAGTAGTCAAGGGCGCAAGGCGCACTCAAGGCGCAAAGCCGAGCCTTTAGCCTAGGCGCAAGGCGCTAAAAAGGTGCACGGTATAAAAAAAATTATAGGTATAGAAAATTTATATAATATGATTAGTTCGGAACATTAAACATAAAAAAACTAATAATCAATGACATAAAAGTCATATATCATCATTGGTATGGTAACAATCCTTTATGTCCAGACTTTCTTGTCTCTGAATCAATGCAAATGCCTTTGCCTTTAGCTAGGCTCCTAGTTGGATAGGGATTCTCTTCAGCACCAGTGGCTATAACATATCTTACACAAACATTTCATAACAAAATAAATTGACATTCTTAATGTCACGGTAACGGACTATAAGGCGGACGCATATGGCGGTCCCGCTAGCCAGTTAGCGGACAGGGTTCCCTAAAACATAATCAGAAAATTGAAATTGGTTGTCGGCACGTAAAGTAAACGAAGATTGAAAGTGGTTATCGACGCAGAAAACTGACCTGAAAGTGGTTGTCGGGGCCGTAAAGTAAACGAGTTAGGTTGAAGATTGAAATGTTTCTATTATTTAATGGGTAGTTTTTATTTTTTTTAATATTTTTTTAACTGATGTGGCAACAGTGCGCCTTTTCATAAAAGGCGCACCAAGGCGCTCTAGGCACGCCTCAAGAAAGGCGCACGCCTAGGCAGCGCCTTCCATGATGGCGCGCCTCGCCCCATTCTGAGGCAAGAGGCTGCGCCTTGGAGCCTAGGCGCGCCTATGACTACTATGGATCTAAAGACTATAAAAGAAACCTCTCCCATTACAGTTTCATTGCAACCCAGCCACTTAAATGTGTCAAAAAGGTCAACATGAACTCTTTTGACATGCAAGATCCCTGATAGCTTAGATGGACAACACTACTCATGAAAGAAATGCATTAAAACAATCAAATTTCATATTATGCAAGATCCCTGTCAGGAAAATTTCATCTCTCAAATTGAAATTTTCAAATTTTATCGGTTTTGGTAAATTTAGGAAAATCAAATGAATTCATCACATGGGTGACAATGTGACATCGATATTAATAAATTTGCCTTCTTTAATCTCATTCAATGGTGAATGATGTCTTAGCCTAATGGTTAAGATTCGAAAGTGGAGATTTATCTTCCCATGTAAGCGCGTTTGGCAGATTTTTAAGAAAATTGAACATACCATAAGACATATAAATCTAACCTTAGTGATGGCTGTTGCTGGTGGTGTCCATATTTAATGAAGGCTAATTGCAAGCCTCTTGCCTCAGTGTAATGAAGTAACAACAGAAAGCTTGATATAGTTGCATCATTCACAACCTCCTTTACTCACACAGTGAAATATGCTTAGAACGACAACTTGGTAACTGATGCAGAGTCTACATCAATCAATTCTTTGCCTTAAAACGCAACATCTACATGCAGATGATGTTGTAACAGAATTAACCAATAGAGAATGAACATTTCACCATGTATACCAAAAACAGCGAGAGAGAGTCAGAAATAACTACTTTACGTTGTGGATAATGTTGATGTAATATGGTTTCGTTCTCGTAAAACAGCCTTTCTGATACATGCAGAGATCTCAACTGAAATTCCTTTCTTCCTTCCTTCAAACCAATGATTTGACCATAAAGGCAAACATATACAGATTCATCACAAGTTTCAATCAAATCATCCAGTATTAGTCCGCCATTCTCTTCATTTCCTCATGTTTGTCATTCAATTTATTATCATTTTCAGCACCAAGGTTTTCAAGCATTGGAAGAACCCAGTTTCCACTTTTTGCAGGTTTAACATTTGTTATAGGAACCAAACTGTCCCTTCCCTCCTTAACCTTCACTTGGCTCGATAACTCTCTTGTATTTCGACAACCCAATAAGATAAGGTCTAGTAACTTCCTTCGAACAACAGAAATCGGATTTGGTTCGATAATGCACCCTTTTGCATATGCTTCTCTTAGAAAAACAGTATGTGTACTTCCCTTGGTTGATATGTAGAAAATCCCAGGATGTTTTAAAAGCAATTCTCGCACATTTACATCTAGATCCAAATCCTTTCTAAAATGACTCAGCCTTGCAACCTCTACCATCTTTTCCACCATCAAACTTAACAACTCATGAATTATTGCAACCATCCGTTTCTCGTAGCGTTCCACTCCTCCACAAGTTCGTATTTTCACAGTTTCCTTGTGATCATATGGCTTCAAATAAGGAAGCATTTGCCAATTCTTCAATTTCGGTCTATATCCTCCTTCAATTTTAAATCCAGTGGGAAAATTGATGGGAAATGCAAATTTTGTCTCAAATTCACTCAACCATTTTTCCCTATACTCCCTCTCTCTCCATTTCTCAATTTCAGCCACTGCTAACTTCTCATCTGCTTCGACTAATTCGACTATTTCTAAATCAACCAACCTAAAATCATTATCATACTTGCTTAAAATAGAGTCCCTGAAATCCTCTGGCAAACCCAATTCTTGCCTAACCAACCTCAAAGCATGGACATGAAGCCTTCCACTTTTTGACATCATCAACAATTTCTTAACTCTTCTCACTGATTCTAGTTCGAACTCTCGAATGGCATTATCTTCTTCGTTGATTAAACCTTGCATTTTTCTGGTGATTCTACAACACATATTCCTCCTTTGAGGATGCACAAATACCTCGAAGATGTGAGGATATTTGTGCACAAATTCACCCATACCTACATTCAATCCAACAATGTTGTTCCAACGTGACATCAGTTGAACAGACACAAAAGGACCGCGCTTTTTTCGAGACATGAGCTCATAGATTTGGCGAATGGTTTTAAGTTTCTTGAGATCAGAAGCTAGTTTGTCGAGTTTAGAGTCTCTGGTCCGGTTCTCCAAACGAGTCTGAGCAGTATCAGCAGGCTTTTTCCATCTCTTTTGGACAAATGAGTTGAAAGGACCAAAAGTGAATGAGAAAGAGCTTGTTGAAGGCAGATTAGAAAGGATCTTCTGGTGGAGTATAAATCGAGTTTTAAGATTTTCGAGCAGCATCATCCTTTTTTTTTTACTAAATGGCTGGCACCCCTCGGCAACAGAAAAAATTGAATTCGGCAAAAAAAGCTCAATGCAGACAGGTACCAGAGTCTGAAAAATGGTCGCATAAATTAAACAAGTACAATGATTCAATCCAGGCATAATAACACAACCTATTAGCTTAAGTTTCTAGGTGAAGGCTCAACAGTTTCTACACATGTCAATTAAACTTGAAGCATGCGCATAATTAAATTTATAAGTTCAAATTGGTCAGAAATACAACACTGATGAACAAGCATATACATTAACATGATTGCAAATAGAGAGCAAGAAAACTAGTAGATTAGGGAAAGAAGAACAGAAACCCAAACGAAATTAGGGATTACATACTGACATTCAATTCGACGTCGATGGCAGAGGTCGCGGATAAGGGAAACAGCTGAGGCGGCAATCGACAGAGAAGGTTCAATCGCTGCAAGTTGGAGCCATTTCGAGGGGAACGACGGAGACTAACTTGAACGGAGAAGGGCAGGTCGCGCGATACATGGAAACAGGGAGGCGGCAGCGGTGATGGCTTGGTGAGGAGAGAGCAAAATAGACGGCGACGGCAGCGGTAAACTCGACGGTGCAGGCATCTGCGAAGGCGGCGAGTTTAAGAGGGTGTTTCTCCTCCAGACTTAAAACTTTTCAACTCATGTGCTGTAAGGATTTTTTAACCTTAAAAATAAGGTGCTGTGATGTAAATCTGACATAAGTTCCTTATCAGTGTTAAAGTGTTTCTGTAAAAATAACTTATAAGAAATTTATAAATGATAAATGATTAAAAAGGACATGTGATTAATTATTTGAGTAATGGGTAGTTGGGTAATTAATTGTTTGAGTAATGGTTATTTAGGTAATTATTTGGTCAAAAAGAAGAAGTTGAAATAAGTCCTTATGAAAAAATTAAAAATCCTAATTTTTGGATTTTAATTTATAAGAGTCTTATAAGTAAAAAAAAATCTATGAAAAATATTTAAATGATCACCTTATAATTTAAAATCACCTTATAAGATACTTTAATCAACTTATAAAGTTGGAGAAACACCCTGTAAAGTCGAGAGACAGAGAGATGAAAGAGGCAAGATGAATTGGACGGTGTCTTTCTAAACGTCGTCATTTTAAAAAGTATGCCGTGCATTGTTTCCAACTTTCTTTTTATCTTATTTCTTGATTTTAAATTAATTCAGTATCTAATTTATAAATCAAAATCTTTAAGAAATAAGTTGAGAAACATCCCCAAAAATTGTAAGAGATCTAGAGACAGAATTCATCGACGTAGATCCTGTTCTTTGTATATTTTTCAATTAATTTTCTCCTTCAAAATTTGCAATTCCCGCCTTTCAATTCTTTTTTTATTCACTTTCTTATGTCAACTCTTTTAAATGTTTTCGTACAGGGAAGCTTAAATTATGTTACCAACAAAAAATAGGGAAGCCTAAATTAAAGTTATGTTTCTGTATCAACATTTTATATAAAAGTGTTGGCACTGCCTATTGGTCAATATTTCTATTAAAATTATAGCATTCAACATTTAGGACTCGTTTAATTGATGGCATGACTGTCCGTGAAATAGGAAAAAAATGAAAGAAAAAATTAGAATATTATTCTAAAGTCCACGTACAGATAAAATAGTTATCTCTAACTATTATATATTTCATATAATATTTATTTCTCATAAGTTAGTTTTCTTTTAGTACATTTTTTCATAAATATTGAGTAATTATAATTTAATACTCAGATATATATATATATTTTATTTTTACCGTTACATTATCATTTTTTATAAAGGGGGATCAACAATATTTTCCTTGTACATAATATCCTCGAAAATGTCAGAATCGGGCAAGCTCATTTTCATATTGAGGAAATTTAAAAAGACATAAGGATTGTTCCCAAATATACTTAAAAGTAGCCAATACCCATTGTAAAATAACGCAAGAGAAACTAAAAATTTCGTCTAGTATATGGAGTTAAGAGGATAAGCCTTCAAATTTTGGCAGTCAAATGCCGGAAAATATTCCTACTCCGGATGCATTCCGGATTTCGGAAAGCGGTCACATTTTACAGAAATTTGCCATTCAACCTGGCATGTAATAAAATATGTTACAAAATATTGATATGACAGTTTAATAAGCAGGGTAAGTGGATATATATTGTATGTTCTCCCTCATAAATACAAGAAAACAAGAACAATAAACATTCGAAACTAAACACTTTTAGGTCGTATTATTTTACAGGATTTAGCTTTAGAATAAAAGTATACTAGCACGCTAGAAAACATTAAATTTTGAACGAAGCCATAGCAAATAACTAGTAGAAAAATCGAGAAAATTCCATTTCGAACCGGTAACCATTAGTATGCATGCGTTGCCAATCGAGCAACAAAAAAAACGAACCACAATTGTACAATTAAAAATAATTCGATACTTGAAAAAGGTCATGTCAACAAACTGGCTCTAGTTTTAAAAAAGAGTATACAGCAATCCATTCGAACTGTACTTCTCACACTATTACAACAGCCGCCGACTTTTCTTCGACCGAGAGACCGTCAACTTTTAACCATCACTATCAAGGCATCTCTCCCCTTTCTCCCATACAAGGGATGAATTGAACTTTCCATGCTTTGCCATCCAAAGTAGCTAATCCATTCAAAATGCCAACTCAACAAACAGAAAAGAAAATCTGGAAACCGAAAAGCTATACCATTAGAATTCATTACTAAAAGCCGATGAACGATTGTCACCAAAATTACCCACCTCAAATAGAATGAAAAAGCAGAGGATAGGTACAGCAGAATCCACTACTCCAACACTGCAGAAAAAAAACACGTTTCGGTTCACAAGTTATTAGTTGGCTAGAAGTATGTCATGCACAAAGACTTGTGGTTGAGTTGCCGTCAAAGTCAATCTCAGTTAATATTAGTAAGTATTTCGAGGAATTAGGAAACTTACGACAGACAACAATGGTCCCTGCTTGAACTTGCTGTGAAATGAAAACGCAATTGGCTTCACACTGTCGTCTCCTGGTCCTCTAATAAACCCGCTAATAATATCACAGCAAAATTCGAAATTATAGAGTGGTCGAACCTACTTACATTGATATAGCAGCTATCGAGAAAGAAGAGAAACAAAAAGAATGCTATAGCTCGTGATAAAATTAAAATGATATTGATAAATTAACTGACATTAGTGATGCAGAAATTAGCGGAGTTGTTCTGGCATCGTATATAGCAATGAGACCCTTGTATGCATCATACCCTCCTTTATAAGATACAGCTAATCTTTCACCTGAAGCATCCCAAGCTACCTTCTCAATTCCGTGACTGCACAAGAAACCGTGTCAGTCAGAATAACAGAAGAGAGAGAGAGTCATCATTATAACCAACGCATTCATAAGATAACATTAAAAAAGAAAAAGGATATTGATGGTTATTCTACCAGACGCTACATAAAGGTAAGAGGAAAGTGATACAAACTATGGTCAGTGCCCTTGTCATAATTTGTATCAAATTATGATTCTACTTCTGCGACCTATATTAAGAGACATGACAAAAGAAAAGCTACCCAAACAAATATGGCAATATCCACATAAATACCAAAGTAACACTATCAGAATTATCATACGAAGGAAAGATAATTCAATGTGATGTAAATAATCTTATCTATACCTGCCTGTCAATGATATAATCTCGGGCAAATCAACCGGCAATAGGTGGGCATCTGCAGGAATTAAGAAATTGCAGTCATTTACCGGCATATAAAAATGCTAGAATGCAAAGGATATAATACATAGAGAAAGCCAGTCATATCAAGGAGCTCAAATTGAATTTAATAGCAACCTAGAAAAGTACCAGTGACAAAATTCCCTTTCCATTCAAATTTCAACTAATCCCTTTAAACATCAATCAACAAAAACAAATATCTGCTTTGATGAAGACCTTGTTTGAATTAGAATTTTCAACATGATATTCTCCAGAGAAATGAACCTCACTTTTCCAGTCTATAGAAGTCACGGTAGATTATCAGAATTAGATTGCCGTCTTAATTTATCCATGTAATTACTCTGGCTGGCTTTTTTGAAAGCTTTAAAAAACAATTTAACCATCTTCAATGTATTTGAGAATGATAACCTTATATTTTCATATTTTGCTTCAAAGTTCCATGTAAGCTATCTTGGTATTTTTTCTAAGCCAATCAATATCGTGATTTCTCGCTTGATTTTAGCATATCGATTGGCGCTCTGCCATTTTTCCTTAGTCAACAAAAAAATTTTCCGATGCTCAACTAGGTTATGATTCTATTAGGTCAAAAATATTGGGTTCTAACATTATCGATAAATGTGGCCTTCATACCTTCTAATTATCAATATATTACAATCAATTAAACAAAAAATGCCTATATAAATAATATTGTTCAAAACATTTCTTAGGTCGGATTCTGTGATTTATTTTTTAATTACCTTCATGCTTTTTTCAAATTTGATCAACAGAGTAGACAAACCATGTGGAAAACTCTAATATCAAGGTCGCGTACCTAAAGATGGAGGCTTTGATGCAAAGTGAACAGATCCCAGTGTCAGAGATCCAGAGAAAGCAAGCAGTATCATACGTCCTTCAGGATCCCACATTGCTCCCTGACAGTACATGATCATTTCTTAAGTCATTGAACTTTTTAATTAACATTAAAAACATAAAGGTGAAATATCAAGCAATTTTGATAGCTGCACAAGCTATATAGTATCAGGCACACTTGGAGCAACCCTTGATATGGGAGAGAATATCTCAATTTCATTCACAGTCAAGTTCCAATTTTCATTTTTTAAAACATTAAAAGGAGGCAGAAACACTTATCATTCTGTCATGATTATGACTAGAAATTGAATTAGAGATTGAGAAAGATAAGAAGAGAAGAGAATCAGTATCTTTAACTGATTATATACATACTTCTAGCTGTCCAATTTAAGCCTATGCAAGTAGAACAGATGCTCTAGGCATTCAGTGAATATGAAAAGGGATTTTTACGAGTCCAAGGAAGCTCGGTCAATCTCATTCATCAAACATTAGTCAAACATAAGAACTTGAAAGCAAATTTGTATATATAGAATTCGATACCTCAATGATATTTAATACACGAGTAACAAAAATTAATTCAGAAAGCATATATGCTCGTTGCAAGTATCCTAATTACCGTAACGAAACCATTGGTTGAAGACCATGGTTCAGATGTCCATGTGTTCGTCTCCCAAAGATAAAATGTTCCATCACTAGCAAAGATCATAATTTTCAGCGTACATCTCAACAATTAAGACCATTTGCTTTCATCCAGAATCAAACAACAACAGTAAGTCATACAATTTTGCAGAGAAAAAGTAATCTCCAGTAGGTGACCATCTGAGCATCGATATGCCTCCTAAACCCCGGCGAATAGGTGTTCCAACTCCTATTAATTTTAAATCAAGTTAGATCAATGGGGTAGGCAGAAAATCAACAAAAACATCAATAAAACCTTCATTTATTTAAGCAAAGAGGGATTCTTTCTCAACATATAAGTTCAAAACCATAACTTATATGACAAAAGAATAAGCCAAGACAATCAAACTTTGTCCATTAAGATGTAGCCCATATGTTGCACTTTGTAGTTTGTTTAACACCCCAATTCTAAACATCCACTCACAGGGGTCTACTTTCTTATCCAATTTATCTACCTTAGACAATAATATAACACCAAAAATACCTCTAAGTATAGTGTGCCTTAACATCATCACTTATTATTAATGCTGAACCTCATCCAGTCCCTTTCAAGAAATTACCAGAATACCAGCAATCTACATGAAGTCCAATGCTCAAAAAATAATAATATTTAATAGTCCAAATCTGGTCTTGTGCAATAAAATTAACAATTTTTTAAGAAATGACAGCAAACCATTGCTCAAAATGGGAATGAACGCCTTAAAAATTATCAAATATCTAGTGGATCCCATAGAAAGCTAAACGAGTGGCACAAGGACTAGAAGGTTAAATAGAACCCTACTTACCAAGAAAAATATGCTTGTAAAGTCCATATACAAATGTACATTGAAAAATCACATCTATAACCAATGAACCTATGCATGAAGGCATGTCTAAGGATAGTGATAATTCTTTTCCAACTTGAGAATTTAAAGTAAATGACTTTTAATCACACTTGAAGGCTTACGATGGTGTACTTACCTTGTGCAACATCCCATATGGTGAATGAAGAACTTTCATATGAACCAGACGCCAAGTATGTGAAGCCACATCAAGGAAATAATACAACAACAGAAATAGATCCAAAAGGACATGCCAACATATATACTCGCAGAAAAATATCAGGTACTGAAATTTAACCGGCTTGCTATTCAGATCTAAGGACTACCAAAGAAACCTCTTCCGTTAAGGTTCATAACGCAGCCACTTAAAAGTCAAAATATAGGTCAGCAGGAACTCTTTTGACATGCAAGAGCCCAAAAGCTTAGATATGCTGGAAAACAATCAAATTCTACAGCAGTAAGGATATCTTCCATCAGGACTCCAAGAAAGTGCAGTTATTTGTTCTTCATTATCACTTCGAAGAAAATCAACTAGAGTCCATCGAGTTCCAGAGCCTCTAGAAAAAGTTCCCAAGGATAAAGCAGAACCAGATCTTACGGATGCAGCATTTCCAGGATATGAAGCTGCCCAGATGCAGATTCCACCCCTGAAGACATTTTCATTTAACCGAGAGAGTGAAAGATATCGCATGAGTTTGTAAACATATTTCCAAACTTATACAATGAAGTTCTGTTAAAAGTAAGATTTTTTATACTGACTTGCATGATACAGAAAGTGACTTTCCACCATTTGGCCTGAACTCAAGAACTTTAACATCTCTTTGGGAATCACAAGTCAATGTACATGCATCCTTTGTTTCTGTTGAAAAAAAGTAAAAGCCACATTGCTTAATAGATAAACAGAATGAAAACAAATCACTGGAATTGCATTTGTTTAGGTACTGAAGGATAAACCTGAATCTTCATAATCACGAATTGTAACCTGATCTGGGCCAGAAATAAATGCAATAATATGTTTATGTTGGTGCCAGCTTACACCTTTAAAATCAACTTCTGGCAGCAAATTTACCTACAAGAGACCAAAAGTGCATGAAACGTAGCAATATAATGCCAAATTAATCACTTCTCCATAGTGAACACTGACTCTGAGATAGAAATATTAATGTATCAGTGATATGATATCTACGAGAAATTTATTTTTGTTTTTCAGAAATCTTTACCTTAATTTATCATTTTTAATCATCTGTTTCAAAACTTAGTTCGGGATTTCGCAGAAACATTGTCATTCAAGCATCAATCCTCAGTTTTAATATATTTTACACAGATTACCAAGTAGTGTGATTAATGAAAACTGCTTTACAAACAGAAAAGACATGGGCAGGATTATGATAGAATTGTCATGAAGAAAACACTTCAACTTATCCTTATTACTCATTACCAACCAAGTGAGGAGAAACAAAAAATAATCACAATTACTTTCAATACCCAAACAATAGTTCTACAAATAAACAATTAATCTCACTAAGGAAAATAGATTGCAGTCAGCTTCTCATTAGTTTGCAAAGTGAAAAGTTTTGGTGGAAAAGGGAAGGGTTACCATTTCCCTTGAGGAAATCAAATAGTGAAATTTTTTGTCTTACCATTTCTAGATCTATTAACCGGGGAAACGATGAATTTGAGAAAGGATTTCAACTTTTTTCTCTGTGCATAAATGACAAAAAAATCACAAAAATCCTCCTCCCTACCAAGCTAATTTAATATTCAGTTTCCCTAACACATTGAATAAATATTTCAATCTCCACTCTCCTCGGTATCAACCTTAATCAATCACAAGAACAATTAATAAATAGGTGAGAACGTATAGCTCACATAATCAGGATGAATAATGCGTCTGATATGATCATTAGCGAAGTTCCGTAATGTTTTCAACAACCCTTTCCTTTCAGTACCCTCCCCATTAGGCCTTCCTTCACCCTGCATTTCCGGCTCTTCACCAGGAGGAGACAATAGATACGCTTGAAATGAAATAGGACTGAACACCATTCCCTAATTACCACAAATTCACAAGGTCAACAACAAAACCAAAACAAGAATTCTCTAAGTGTGAAATAAATCAATGAAGACAAAAACCAGAATTTTTCCATATGTTTCGTTAGCACGATCATCCGAGAGGCAGTCGGCGGTAACTGCAGAGTTCAGTAAGGAGTAAGATAACAGTTTTCAGGAAAAAAAAAACAGAAATCCAAAACCGACGAATTGAAGTATAGTAAAATTTACAGAATATATACTTAGATCTCGATTGATTTCACAGATAGTGACTGAATCAGGTGGTGGAAACGAAGGCATGTTCAAGAAGAAGAAGAAGAGCAAGGCTGTTGAAATTCGGGGTTTAGGGTTTATTAATTGTTCATTTTACCCAAATCCGGTTCCCGCTATTCTATTTTTTAAGTATTAATACACATGGCATTTCGCTGTAATATATATCTTTTCGCTGGTCCGAAATTTTCATCAAGTCAAACATATGCTTTAAATTTCGGGTTATATGACTAGGTTTGAGTAGGATGTATAAGACCAATTAATCAATGACTTATAATCAAATTTGTTTACGGTAATCATTTTTTTTTACCCGTAATATAATTATTATATCCTTTCGCTCACTATGTTATATATGTCATCTTTTCAGTTCTTATAATATTATATAAATGATCCCTTAACGGAACATGTCATATAAAATTCACGTGATAAAATATTATTTAAAGGATTCATGTGATAAAATATTATTTAAAGAAATCATGAAATAGAAGATTATCAAATTAAAAGGAAGAAATTATAAATAAATTTTAAGGTAAGTTTTAAAAAAATACCCTATGATTTTACTTATCTTCAAAAAGGGGTCTATTTTTTTTTCAAAAAGGTACGTGATTTCAAAAAATTTGCAAATAGATGATTATCAATATTAAATTATGTCACGAAAATGGGTAATTTTATTCGTTCTTATCTGAATTTTTACGGGATGATTAATAAAATATATAGTACATATCAGTGTTAAATTTTGAAATTTTTTAAATATTGCAAATATTTTTTTAATAAATTATGATAACAGATTTTAAAAAATCATAAAAAAAATAAAAAAAATCTCCGAAAATTACTCAAATTTTGACGTATAATTTTCAAATAATAATGTTAAATTGTTCAAAATATTTAATATAACATCATTATTATGGAACCATAGACCCCTTTTTACAAAATTTTTAAAATCACAAACATTTTTTTACAAAATAAATTTTTTCAGACCCTTTTTAAAAATGAGACGGGGTTATATATATTTTTAAGTTTGTTGTAAACTTTACTACTATTCCTGACCTTCCTTCCATCTTTTCAAAACCAAACTTAAAAATAAATCCCTGATACATATTCCCTTAACATCCTTGACCATGATTAATTTAATCCCGGATATGGAATTCGTAGCTTTGTATTTGCGTAATTATTTGGATTTAATTTGTCTATCTCCTCACTTAATTAAACAGTTCTCGGCCAAAAAGAGAGATGGGTTGTCGGCCAAATGGGATAGATCATGAATGAATGGATACCAAAGTAATTGTTAGAATAACAAAAATTGCAGAGTATTTTTGGATCCTATCTGTGACTCCGCTGAGGCTGTCCTTTGTGATGAATTGAAATATTTTTATGGGTATAAAGGAGAGGTTGAGATAGTGAAAGCTGAAACAAAGCCTAGCTTGGAGGCCTCTGAAGTTTAATCCGGTAGAATTCTCCAGT
>CAOJBI010104869.1:0-10161 GCA_948277035.1 Euphorbia corollata
ATAAATCATGACATGTTCCCCGAACCCATCTCTGGTATACATTTTTAGGGTTTTCTTAATTGACCTGTAAAAATTTAATTAAGTGGCGACTCCATAACATCCAGGCTTCGTTAGAGGTCTATCTTGGTACAAAACCGGTGAACCTGTTTCACATAGGAGGACACATAGGGACCAAAGAACCTTGAACTCCAACCTCGGATTAACCGCCAAAGAAGACATGCAAAACAAATCAAAGTAAGAAGCACATTGGTGGGATGGGTGCCTGGATTTTGTTACGATGAGTTTTTTTGGGACATCAGTGACCGAGGAACTTATAGATTTTGTTAGTCTCGGCTGTGTTGAGCATGTTCTTGTTGGCCTGCAATTCTTTGTATTGAACTTTTTATTTTTCTCTTTAATAAAAATCAAATAGTAGGGGGGTTTTAAGGAGTGGGGAATGGCATATCCTCTATATTGTTCCGTCCTGTATGTGTCTTTGGATGCTATGTAAGGGGAGATTTCATTGGGGGCGCATGTCACCCTTGCTCTTTTCTTCCTGTCCCTTCTATATTTTATTCAAAAAAAAGAAGCACAAGAAAACATCATATTATGTCCCTCGCCTCACCCAAATCGGTCAAACCCACCAAAAAATCGGACCCTCAGCCCCCCATGCAACCACATCCCGAGTTTCAACCAAACCAGGACAACAAACCCGAATCCAATCCATAAACTAGTTACATCTTTCAATACCATTAAAACGGAATCTCCTCGACCAAAAAGGCCAACCTTTACACCCCGGCACAATCACCATCTCACACCCGTTCCTAACCGAAGCCTCCTTCAACAAATATTCATTATAAAAATCCGGATAGTCAAAATGGTTCTGGTGTTGAATTTTCAAATTGTAGTTGAGTTAGTTATAGATCCCATCAATCATTATGTTTTTATGCCTATCACACATCATGTTTCCTAATTCCTATGCTTTCAAGTCCAACTGAAAAGTCCAAGCTCTCCAAAACGATGTTGTGCAGTTGAAGAACAAGAAAGACATGCTGCAGCAGTTTGTTGGTGATGCTACTAGCTAGAAACAGAGAAGAGTGTTGGATGGAACAGAGATTATAAGAAATGAAACAAAAGAAAGACAACAAAGACAGTTAATTTTAGTCCGGACAAAATCTCTACCAATTAAACTTGACATTTTTGCATTCATTTTTTTCTAATTCCGTGAAATATCCATTCCATCGACCAAACGAGTCAGCAATATTTTGTTGAAGATGTCACAAAATTTAAGTGAGACTGCAATTTTTTTCGCTTATGTGTAGACAATTTTCATAAACCAATTAATATTGTATTTTTGCTGTTATAATTTTTATTTTTCCAATTTCTTTTGTAATTCTGTTTTTATACAGAGATGAGCAACATTACTTTGCCTTTCATCGAACTTGATCTCATTATTCATCACACAAATTCTTTTAATTATCTTTCCCTACGCCTATTTTCAGGAAAGGGCAAACCATTAAAAAAACAGAAATAGATCACTAAACTATAAATGAAAATACAAAAATTTAAATTTTTATCAAGGTCAATGACTTGGAATGCTTTAGAAAGTTCCTCTTTAGTGTCCCTCTCTCTTATCTTGGCTGTCATCATGTGCACAAATTCATCAAAATCAATTGCACCACTACTATCTTTATCCACCTCAACAATCATTTGCTAAATTTGCTGCAATAGTATAAAAAATGAAGAACTTTAAACTGTGCAAGATCAAGTTCCTAAGAACTAAAAGGGATGAACAATAAAGAAGAACCCATCATTACAAAGATATGCAGGAATTTGGCTAAAATGCATAAACTGCCCCCTAAACTTGGCACAAAAAGTCGTATGTCACCCAAAAATTTCAAGTGTTATGCTTTGCCTCCTAAAGTTGACAAAACTAATACATTTTTCCCTCTCAATGCGACGTGTTAGCTTTTGATTGAAGAAAAAAAATTTAAAAAATGGCTTCTTTAAAAAGTCAAAACAATCAGAAACTGACACATGGCATTGAGGGGCAAACTTTATCAGCTTTACCAACTTTAGAGGGTAAAGTGTCACAGTTAAAACTTTGGGATGGCACAGGGCTCTTTGTACCAACTTGAGGGGGCTGTATACGCATTTGGCCCAGGAATTTTAGTATAAGGGTAAGGTGTATCTTTTTATATATTTAACCTTATTTTTTATCTTATCATAAACAATTTTCAAAATCAAGGCCCATGCATACGCACCCTAAAATTATCCTAGAATCGGATGCATTCTTTTATTTTATCACAAACAATTTTAAAATTTAAGTGATAAATAGAAAATATACTAATTATTTCATGCAAATTTGTGATCTTGGTTGAGTTTAGGTTTTGGTCGGATAAAGCAAGCTCATGTGTTGCTGCTGGAAAGTGGGCTAAAGAGAAGGCAAGATCTCAGTTAAATGGAGAAAATCAAGGAGTCAATTGATGGAAGGTGATTGATGTGACATATATCAAAGAAAGTAAGAGTGTAAAAGTGATAAAGTTGAATTTTGATAATTACAATTTTGCCATTGACATTATTATATTAGATTTTAGATAAAATATTTCAATATCTTGTATTATTTTATCATCAATTTTATTTCTCTATCTTTGGGCTTCAAGGCCTATATAATTGGCTTCTTCCCCATTGGAAAACAATATCTTTTAGATCATAATTAGTGGTTTTGCAACTTTCTCTTAAGGAAATGGTGTTTTTCTTCTTTTTATGTGAATAGACATCTTACGGGCAAGACCTGCCAAAAGGTAATCTAGCATCTTCTTTCTTGTAATATATGTATTCTTAACTTAAATATATTTGTTGGTTGTGTGTATGGATGCTTAATCTTAAGTGAGGTGTGGCCACACTCATGTAATAGTTATATCTATCATGGACTTAAGATGAAGTAGTTTTAACCAAACACATAAACACACATCATGCATGAGACCTAACAAAGATTGGTAGTGTGCCAAGGGTTCTATTTTATAGATGCTTGAATGTTATTAATGCGAGTTTGCTATGCTTAAGAAGGACCTAACGGAGAATTAGGTATAGTTAAATCTAGAACCAAGTGATATCAGGTAGAGATCTTGGGAAAAGTAGGTCAATATACTTTGGATCTATCATGTTCTTTATTAAGCTTTGATACATTTTGCTATGAAGATAGAGTTAGATTGCTGACTAGAAGGTTAAGCCCAGTACACTTCGACATTATAATTAGTTTCTTTACTAAGTTCTTGTTTTACTGCTGTTTATTATTCGTTTCTTTGTTGTTGATTGCTTACCTTGGCAGACAGTATTTGGTCAAGAAAGCTTGCGCCATACCATTCAACGTCCAAACTGTGTAGGTTAACAAGGTTTTCAATCAATCTTAGCTTTATCCTGTAATGAGAAAGGAAAAAGCTTAAGCCTTATAATGTCATCCAAAATTCCATGATTTGTACAGAAAGTATTTCACATAGTGATGAAATCTTGGATATGAGCATTAGGGTCTTCTTCAGGTAATCCTCCAAATTGAATGGTTGCTTAAAACATTTAAATCATGGAGGCTTTAATCTCAAAGAGGTTTTCCCTTTCGTTTGGTAGTACAATAATTCAAGTGGAATATCCTTCAGTTGTTAGTGTAGAATACTCCTTGAGTCTTTGTATTGGTGGGGGTGGGTGTACTTTTCCTTCTCCTTTAGGTGGATCATTCTAAGGTTGCTCCAATATAATTGGGGGAATTATTCAGTCTTCCATTATTTGTTGTATGCTTCTTCTCTTAGTTTCACCACTAATTCTGTGGCAAGTTCTTTCAATTTCAAGATCTTTGGGAATTAGGGGTGGACCAGCTCTTCGCATCATAGAGATTGTTGTAGATAGAAAATTATCTACAAAACCAAAAACAAACAGATTAAACGTATCAATTTATAAACAAAAATCTAAAAACTTTACAAGTTGCTTAACATTTCCCGATCTTACCTTTCTTTGCAACAAGGGGCTGATTGTTCCTTAGCAGCTATGACATACTTGGAGGATGTATCTTAATGCTTTGAATCAAATCAACCTTGTTGTTACTCATGTTTTTCGTGAAGGGAAATAGGTGGCCAATGCTTTAGCGTCTCTCATGGATGGACCTCTCTGGAATCATATTCCTAGTACTCTATCCCTGATTTTTGTTTAGCGCTTTACACGTATAATTTACTAGGTCGTGCTGATTTCCGATTTTGGATATTTTTTTGTCTAAGTGCTAGAAGCATTGTTCAGCACTTTTTTCTATCTTTTTATGGTTCTTTAGTTCACTTTGTATTTTTTGTTTGCTTTTTAATAAAATCTTACAAGGGTTTTTAAGGGTAGGGAAGGTTAGCGGCCTCGTGTATGTCCATCTTATGTACCCCTTTAGGGTTATGTAATTGGCGGTTCATCGTGTGAGTCGCATGTCACCCTCGCTCCTTCCTTCCTATCCCACATTACATTCAAAGAAACATCCCAACTTAGAGCTTACACGGAAAAAATTTCAAACTAAGTCATCTTCTAAGATCTCTTCTATGCATCCGTCTATGCCAAAACCTTGAGAGTGTAATCGAGGAAGATGCTCATAGTCCTAATAATAATCCAGTTGAGAAAATTTGAGTTGTGTTGGATAAGAATGCTTGTGGCCTGATATATGCGATTTAGATGAAGAAGGGAAACAAGGGTGGCTTTCGAATTTGGATATATTCTCTTGAAGTAAGCCAAGATAATGTAGCTTGGAGGAAAGAAACAAACAACTTGCTACAGTGCATATTGAGAAAGAAATCCAATGTCCTCATATTATTCAAGACCATGTCCAGAATTTTGAAGGAATTAATTTGGAGGTATACTTATCTGAAGTCAAAGAGGTTGCTTAACATTAGACGGTGATAGTGATGACTAATCTTCGCACACTTTTACGTTAAAGGAACTAAAAGTTTTGTAGTTCCACCTCTGCTTATTTTTAATAGATCTCTTATCCGTCTTTCATGTAGAACCCGTAACCACGAAGAGTACAAAAGAATATGTATTCACAATATGTGTTTCATATATATGGCATATAAGAGGAATTTCTCGGTAGTTACGCGAAAACAAGCTCAACGTGATTGAAGACATTCATGCTTAGGACTTTAGTGGTTTTTCTTTAATTTTTAGATTAGGATATTTCATAAAGTTTTTGTTCTATATTTTGTTCACTTTTCTTATATTGTGTTGCTTTTTTTCTTTTTCATTTTTTATTAATGAGCCTGGATTCCCGACTTCAGCTTTTATTTAATAAAATTGAGATAAAAAAATTGTGAAAGATAAAAAAAATATATTGGCACCTTAATATTTAACTACTCATTCGTATTTTTGTAATTATTTATTTATTTATATATTTATTTTATTTTTATTTATTTTTAGATCAAATATAATTTCATATTTGATTCTTAAGAACATTTTCCTAATTTTGAAATGCCATAATTGTGAAAAGCGGCCGAGATTTTATATTAATTTAGGATGATGCATGATATGCCTCCTGAACATTTAAAAACCGCATGGTTACCTGATCAACTTATAAAAAAAATACCAATTTACCCCTCTAAAAGACACGTGTCACCTTCTAATTGGGTTGAGTTTTCAAATATGTCAATTTTCTCTCTCTATTAAAAGTTGACACGTGGCAATCAGGGAAAAATTAGTACATTTTGTACAAATTAAGGGGGCAAACTGGTGCATTTTGTACATTTATGGGGGTAACGGGGTGCTTTTTAAAGTTCAGGGGGTCATTTGGTTTTTGAGTCAAGTTCAAGTGGCAAACTATGCATTTGGCCTAATAATTTTAGGATAAACTTCAAAAAGTACCCTGTGGTTTGACTCATTTTCAAAATGGGGTCCGAGGAATTTCTTTTTACAAAAGGGGGTCTGTGGTTTCAAAAAATTTGCAAAAAGAGGATTTTCAATATTAAATCATGTCATAAAAATGAGTATTTGTGTTCGTTTTTATCTAAATTTTGCGGGATGACCAATAAAAATATAATACATGTCAGTGATAAATTTTGTAATTTTTTAAATAGTGTAACTATTTTTTTATGAATTTTTAAAGTTTGTTACGAAGAAAAGGAACAGATGAAACCTCAATTTTGGCTTTATCACTTTGAATGGTTCATTGCCGGCTCATGAGGCATTGTATAGGCTCAATTCAGTTTTGATTGGTATTGTGAAACTGCGTGCATATTATAAAGGCAAGGTTTGCTAGTTTAGTGGTTGCCCCGATTTGAAAAACGTTTGAAGAAAGTTACACTAACAGAGAAGCATGTAAGGTTCAGCCAATGAAAAAAGAATTATTCAAAGATCAGTAAAAGGCATCTAGATGGTCCAATGAGGTGAGTGCAAGAATGTCAAAAGAAAAGAAAGAAAAAACTCTACAAATTAATTCGTCAAATTTTAGCAGCTGAAACAATAAATGGTTGGTGAACAATTTTGCCTATAAATACGCCTCTCCCATTAATCCAAATGCATCGAAAAAAATAGAGAGAAACACAGAGAGGAAAAATACATCTGTAGAGTTTTCCTTATAGATTTTTATTCCTACAAGAGAGTGAGAGAATTTTAGGAAAGGGGTCCTAAAATTGGGAAGAGAGAAAATAGTGAATTTGGGTGTTTGTGAGAAATACTAGAGTGCCGTTATACTCTCCTTGTATTCATATTATTTCTTAGTGGAGTTGACTTGGTGCCTCGTTGTTTTTTCCCTTTAAGGGTTTTCCATGTAAATCATTGTGTCTCGTATTGCTTTACATATTTTTACCTCGTTATTATCATCGATTCGGAATTCGCGATCTAACAAGTGGTATCAGAGCACAAGGTTTTATTGGCAAGTCTAGCTAGTACTATTCACGTTGTACCAGATCCGTGGATATATTTTGAAAATAAATATACCACGACAATGAGAAAATTACAAGGAATCCGTTGGTGCAATCTGTTCGTTTTACTGTTGCAGTTTGGTGGTTCTATTCACGTATACGATACTATTTATTTATACGGTTACTATTCACTCATACGACACTACACATATATACGGATACTATTTACATATACTATTACTAATCACGTATATAGTATTGAAATGGAAGGTTCTTCAACATCGATGATTAAATTGAATGGGTCAAATTGGTTAATTTGGAAGCATATGATGGAGAATATTTTGTACTGTAGAGACTTGCTTGAAGCAATCGAAGGAGACACTGCAAATCCCGAAGGCATGAAGGATTCATATTGGAACAAGTTGAATAGAAAGGTCATTGGTACCATTCGCCAATGGATAGATTTCAACGCGTTCGGCCATGTCTCGGAGGAAACGTCTGCCCATAAATTATGGATGAAGCTGCAAGATCTTTATGATCGAAAAACTGCTGGGACCAAGTTGTTCATAATTCAAAAACTTGTCAACATGAAGTATAAAGATGGAACTCATGTTACCGAATTTCTAAATGAATTTCGAAGTGTCATTAATCAGTTATCTTCTATGAAAACTATAATAGAAGATGAGGTTCAATCCTTGTTGCTGCTCAACTCATTACCGGAGAGTTGGAATACTTTGGTGGTGTCAGTGACCATTTCTGCTCCAAATGGAATAGTATCCTTAAACCATGTTGTAAGCACTCTGCTCAACGAGGAAACGAGGAGGAAAGTTACGGCTAACGAAATTAGTTAAGCTCATGTCACCGAACATGGAGGTCGGAGTAGAACAAAAGGTTTCAACAATCCAAACAAAGATAAAGGAGGAGATAAGTCCAGGGGTAGGGTCAAATGCTACCATTGTGAGGAACTGTCGGAAGCTGAAGAGAGACTAGAGGGATGGCAATAACCAAGAAGAAGATAAGAAAACCACTGCATCAACTGAGGAGATTGTTGTTCTTTCTTTCAAACACGAAGAACAATGTCTCCAAGTATCAAGTCAAGATGACACGGAATGGGTGATCGACACTGCAACATCTTATCACGCCACTCCCAACAAGGAGTTCTTTAGCACCTACAAAGCTAGAGATTTTGGGGTGGTGAAGATGGTCAATAGTGGTAATTCCAAAATTATTGGAATTGGTGATGTCTGTATCAAGACGAATATTGACTGCACACATGTCCTCAAAGAAGTTAGGCATGTTCAGATTTGAGGCTTAACTTGATATCTTATGGTGTCCTAGATCGTGAAGGCTTCAGAAATTTCTTTGGGGGTAGGAAATGGAAGCTTACCAAGAATTCCTTGGTGGTTGCAAAAGGTACTATGTATTGCACATTGTATAAGAAAAATGCAGCCATCTGTAAGGGTGGATTGCATGCGGTTGAAGAAGAGTCTTCACTAGACTTGTGGCATAGAAGATTGACTCACATCAGTGAGAAAGGGTTGCAGATTCTAGCAAAGAAGGTGCTCGTACCTTCTACTAATGGTACGCCACTATCCTCATGTGACTACTGCCTGTTCGGCAAGCAACATAGAGTTTCATTCAGCAAGTCATCAAGCAGGAAGTCAAGTGTTCTTGACTTGGTGCACTCAGATGTTTGTGGCCCCTTTGAAACGGAGACCTTAGGAGGTAACAAGTATTTTGATACTATCATCGATGATGCATCACGGAAGCTGTGGTTGTATTTCTTGAGAATAAAAGATCAGGTATTCCAGTCATTTCAAAAGTTTCATGTCATGGTGGAAAAAGAGACAAACAAGAAATTGAAATGCCTCCGAATTAACAATGGACGTGAATATACATCTCACAAGTTTGAGAACTGTTGTTCCAAACATGGAATCCGACATGAAAAGACTGTACCTAGTACACCCCAACACAATGGTGTAGCAGAAAGGATGAATCGCACCATTGTGGAGAAGGTTAGATGTATGATCAAAATGGCTAACTTACCTAAGTCATTTTGGGGAGAAGTAGCACGCACAGCCTGCTATGTCATCAACAGGTCACCATCTTCCGCTATAGACTTTGATATTCTAGAAAGAGTGTGGATTGGAAAAGATGTTCAATACTCTCATCTGAAGGTGTTCGGCTGCAAGGCTTTTGCACATGTGCCTAAGGAGCAACGATCAAAGCTTGATGATAAAGCAAGTCCCTGTATCTTCCTTGGATATGGAGATGAAGAGTTCGGGTACAGGCTATGGGACCCAGAGAAGAAGAAGGTCATTAGAAGTAGAGATGTATTCTTTCGAGAGAACGAGACTATCGAAAGCTTCATGAAAAATGACAAGTTGGGATTTGTACATGGTGTTATTCCCGACCAGGTACCTTCACTATCAACCAATGCAACAGGTGGAGATTTTTAATTACCGAAACTAATGGAGGATCATGAAGAAGAAGATGTTGATGAGTAGAGGGATTAACCCACCCAACAAGCAGAAGCAGTCCAGCAACTTATAAGATCTACCAGAGATCATCAACCAACATCGAGGTATCCTAGTTTTGAGTACATTCTCCTTACTGATGAGGGGGAGCCGGAGAATTTCCAGGAAGTTCTAACTCATGTAGATAAAGAATCATGGCTAGAGACAATGCAAGACGAGATGAATTCCTTGCAGAAAAATAAAACTTATGAGTTAGTTAAACTTCCTAAAGGCAGAAAAGCATTGACAAACAAATGGGTATTCAAGCTCAAAAGAGACGACAACGAAAAGCTAGTGAAGTACAAAGCTCGTCTAGTAGTGAAAGGCTTTCAACAACAAAAGGGAATTGATTTCGATGAAATCTTTCTCCAGTGGTCAAGATGACTTCTATTCGAGCAGTCTTAAACTTGGTAGCGAGCTTGAATCTTGAGCTTGAGCAATTAGACATGAAAATAGCATTCCTTCACGGTGACTTGGAAGAAGAGATCTACATGGAGCAACCATAAGGCTTTGAAGTAAAAGGGAAAGAGAACCTGGTTTGCAAGCTGCAGAAGAGTCTATACGGGTTGAAACAAGCACCCAGACAATGGTACAAGAAGTTCGACTCATTCATGAATGGTCATGGATATAAGAAGACTCAAGCTGATCCATGTGTCTATTTCAAGAGATTCTCGGATAACAACTTTATCATATTGTTGTTATATGTCGACGACATGTTGATTGTGGGACAAGATATTTCTTCAATTCGTAAATTGAAAGAGCAATTAGCAAAGTCCTTTGATATGAAGGACTTG
>CAOJBI010105459.1:0-10102 GCA_948277035.1 Euphorbia corollata
TCATTGGTTAATTTGTCACCAATACTAACCAATAACACTACTCCCAAATCTTAAGCATGCTGTATGAGGCTATCAGCACCATGCATATAAATTTGCAAATCAAGGCCTATAAATAGTGATCTTAGCCATACATGGTTCATTTTGACCCAATTAAGCTAAAATTCGTAATAATTAGTATTCAGCCATACATTGTCCAAGCAGTAAACTACGTCCTACCATGTAGAAACACAATGTGGGGAAATAGAGTATAAAGAGGCATTTCTTTTGATGCAAATAACACTTATGACATATCACGAGCAACGAACATGTTCGTTAATCAGCAACCAAAACGCATAGTTTGTGGTATGGCATAACAAATGAATGAAGATGCCAGAGTATGTGCAAGCATATACAAGAAAAGAAAACAATAAATCACCAGGTAGTCTTCTTCTTGGACTTTGAATGGTAAGTGAGGTACCATCTCGCAAACTTGTTCAATCCAGTTTGTAGATCAGTCGTAGGCTTATATCCAAGCTCCCTCTGCGCTAAACTAATATTGGCATGTGTAAATTCTACATCTCCATTTCTAGGCAAAGGCATCACCTTTATCTTAGCCTTGACCTTCAAAATGCTCTCCAATATCCCAACAAGCCTACTAACAGGAACCGGTGATGTATTCCCCAAATTGAAAACCCTCAACTGAGCCGAACCCCTCTTCTTCCCTCCACTGCCAGTACTCTTCTTCGCTGTATCCAAAGCAGCCAAACACCCCTTCACAATGTCATCAATGTAGGTGAAATCTCTCGCAACACTCCTCCCATCAGCTGTTTCATAAATACCAATCCCTTTCCCCTTCAACATATTCTTAGTAAAAAAGAAATAAGCCATGTCTGGCCTTCCCCAAGGACCATAAACAGTGAAAAAACGCAAACCAGTAATTGAAAGACCATAGATATGATTATAAGTATGAGCAATTTCCTCTCCGGCTTTCTTAGTTGCAGCATATAAACTAGCAGGTTGATCAGTTCTATGATTCTCAGAAAAAGGTACTTTTTTATTAAGCCCATAAACGGAGCTAGAAGACGCCCAGACAATTGCAGGTTGGGGATTGGCTGATTTACAAACCTCAAGCAAATTCACAAACCCTGCAATGTTGCTATTAATATAAGATTTTGGATTCTGCATTGCATACCTAACCCCAGCTTGGGCAGCTAAATGCATCACATGAGTAAACAAAACTGAATCAAAAAGCTTATTCAACAACGTCAAATCATTTATATCTCCTTCCACTACAAAAACCCCTGATTTTTCTAGTACCTTTTGACGGGCTCTTTTGAGGCTAATTTCGTAATAATGATTGAAATTGTCGATTCCAACCACGCCGTCTCCTCGGCGTTTCAGAGCAACGGAAACATGAGTTCCAACGAAACCAGCAGCACCTGTTACCAAAACGGTGAGGTCAGATTTTGATTTAGGCCGGGCGGATTTCGCGAACTTTTTTCCCCATTGATGATCGGTGGCGCTGGAGAGATCATTGTGACGGTGATGAGCGTATGAATTGGAAGGGGAAAGAAGGAAGAAAAAGAGGAAGAGGATGAGAAAAAGGAAGGAATAGAAGCTGAGTTTGGATAGAGACGAATGCAACCGGAGAGTACGGTAATGAGGGTGGAGATGAATTGAGGATTTATCTGGCTTGAATTTGCCTGGTGTAGAAGGTGGTGTATGATCTAGGAGCGAGGACATGTTTTGGGAGTGTGATTACCAGTCGGTGGCGGTGGCGGCGTGCCGGCGAGGGAGAGATTTTGTTTGATTCAATTTGGTTTTTCTCCAAATTTTTATAAGGGGAAGATAGGCGAGAGAGAAGCTCCAAATTTTACTTCTCTTCGCTGAACATTCTAAAAGTTTGTCTTTAATCCAATTTTCTTTTATGGTTATCGTAATTATAATTTGGAGTAATGATGTTATTATATTCGTATATTTCATTTGATTATATCTATTTGGCTTAATACATCATGAGGTATCTGAATTTGTCCTTAAAAACTCGCTGCCTCCCTGAACTTTCAAAGTGATCCCATAACTACCTCAACTTTGAAAAAATACATCACTTGGCTCCCTGAAAGCCACATGTCAGCTTCTGATTGGAGTGAGAAAATTTAGAAAAATAACATATTTGAAAAATCAAACCAACCAGAAATGAACAGTGGCATTTAGGTAGTAAAGTTGTGCACTTTTTGAAAGTTGAGGTAGTTACAGGATCACTTTGAAAGTTCAGGGAGACAGTAAGATTTTAGGGACAAGTTCAAATACCTCTCGATGTATTAAGCCTATCTATTTCATGGGTTTTTTAGCTGTTCATGGAGTAGTTATTTTTGTCTTTTCTATGATCATCTAATTTAATAGTGAAAGATGCAAATTAATGACTACCTTATTTAAACAGCGTAATCATAATATGATCACATTATTTTTCCATTTCTTTCAACATGTTTTATATACTCAGCTTTGCGTTGTTGATGTTTCACGAGTTATATCTAAATGCGTGGATAATCATTTCACGTCGTTTAAACAATGTGATTTCAAAAATATTGATTAAGCCATTTCTTAAAATAATATTAATTTATGCTGTAATCTTTTTTTAAACAATAATAGTAGTTTGAGATAATGCTATGATATTTTTGTTTCCTAGAATGTATCGGTTACTTTGTCATCGATTATCATTCGAATAGTAGTTTGATATTTGATTGAATAATAGTGAACAAAATAATTTGTAAAAAATTAAGTAAAAAAAACTCTTTATGCATCTAAAGTTTCCTGAACTTACCCTTAACATCATTTTTTTCATTTAAATTTTCAAAAGTTTCAAAAAACTCATAGATCTTGTAAAAAGTGCATCAATTTGCTCCCCTTAATGTCACTTATTAGCTTTTGGTTGGTTTTGACTTTCAAAAATGTCGTTTTTTTTTTATTTTCTCTCTATAATCAGATTCTGACATCTGACATTGAAGGGAAATTTTTGCATTTTTACATGTTCAGAGGATTATTTGAAACTTTTAAAAGTTTAAGGAGAAAATTGGTTCAATGACAAGTTCAGAGTTCTTCTAGATATTTTCAACCAATTTTTTATTTACAGTTTTGTATCCATATATACTTCATCTAGAGAATTTGTATAGTACAGTCAATTCAAACCTCTATAAATTTATAATGCTACGGTCATGAAATTTTATTAATTTAGCAAGGTATTAATTAATTGCGTAAATTAATAATTATTAATTTATAGAGTATGTAGTTTATATATGTACAATGTAAATATGTATGAAATACATGAATTTGATTGATAAGTATTAATCATGCATATTAATTACACTCATGTATTTTCATTGATAAACTTTTAGTATTCCATACATATCTCAAGTTAAATGTATACATCCACTCAACTATTAATATAGTTACGTGTACTAATATTAACTAAGTTAATATATAAAGAGAGTTACTACATATAACTCTTCAAAACAAAAGAAAAATAATGCCTTCTCATCTCAAAGGTATAAAAAACACCAACCATGACAAATGGTATACGTAGAGAATTATGTGAGTACAAACAACAAAATCCAACATGCACTCAAAAGCAATTGCAGCAATGGGTGTCAGAGAAGTTTAATTTGCAAATTAGTCAAGCTTCAATATCAAATACGATCAAGAGGTCAATGGAGTATCTATCACTTTCTAACATTCCGAAAGATGATGTCAAAAGACATAAAGCTGCCAAATTTTTAGAATTAGAGAAGGCTCTATATGAGTGGTTTGTTCATAACCAAGAGCGCCTTAATATGAGCGGGGAACTAATTGTAACAAAAGGATAAGAGTTTCTAAAAACGATGTATCCCATTGATACGCCAGATTTTCATTTTTCTCAAGGTTGGCTAGAGCGCTTCAAATCAAGACACGACATCAAAACATATCATCATTTTGGAGAAAGTGGATCGGTTAATATGGAGGTGGTGGAGAACAATTTACAATCCATAAGAGAGAAACTTAATCAATTTGCTATGAAAGATGTTTTCAATATGGATGAAACTGGATTGTTCTACAGGCTACAACTAGATCGTTCTCTAGCAACAAATCAACTAGCTTGAAGGTAAAAAACAAGATAAGGAAAGACTTACAATTGTTATTTGCTGTAATGAGGATGGTTCTAAGAAAATTCTTTATGGATAATTGGGAAGTACACAAAACCACGTTATTTCAAGAATGTGAATTTGGGCAGCATGGATTGTTAATATTGTGCCAACAAAAGAACATGGATGACTAGGATTTTATTCCAAGAGTACGTTCAACAACTTGATGTAAAAATGGATGGTAGAAAAATTCTTTTAATTGTTGATAATTGTCCTGGTAATCCAAAAATGTTTGAAGGTTTGAGAAATATTGAATTATTTTTTTGCCACTTAACACAAAATCAAAGATTCAGCCTTGTGATGCAGTGATCATACGAGCTTTTAAGATGCATTATCGGTGATAGTTTTATCGAAATATTTTGGAAGGTTTTGAAGTTGGGAACCCAAATCCAGAAAAGATTAATGTTTTAAAAGCAATGAATCTTGAAATCTCGGCATGAAAATAGATGTCCACTCAAGTACCTTTGCAAATTGTTTCAAGCATTGTAAGTTTCAATTTTCAGATGGTGAATCCTTGGAAAGTTAAGAACAAATGGACAATGATAGCTTACAACAATTGCATAATCTAATCAAAGGATTGAATTATCCTGACACAATGAATGTTGAAGATGTTTTGAACTATCCGGAAGAAAATGACACAAATTTGGAGTTGCTTACGGATGAACATATAATTGAGAGTATTATGGAAAGCAACAAAGAAGATGAAGTGGAAGACAATAGTGTAGAATTAAAACAAGTTTCGCACAAAGATGTTTGGAAAGCAACGATCACCTTACAACACTTCCTTTTATAATATGAGAACTCTACATCAGATTTTCTTAACGCTCTAAGAAAGGTTAGAGACAAGATTTAAGGGGATATTAATTTTAAAAATAAACAAATAACATTAGATTCGTATTTTCAAAAATCTTCTTAGATTAGTTATGAATTATATGAAATATATTTTTTACAAATTATGAATAATTAATTTATAAAATGGGACCTATATGAATTTATTTTTTTGTATTATCTTATAAGTTTAGTAAATTATTAATTTATCACGTTGGTCCCGATTAGGGATCAGAGAAAATTATTATTTTAGCAATATTATTAATTTAACAAGATTTTACTGTATTTTGTCTAATGTTTGTGTGGATACCTAACTGATTATAAAGTTGTTGGCTCGTAGCCAAACTTAAATATTCAATTCATGCAGCCTTGCTACATCATTTAAATACATTTGCTCACATTCCGTTAAAAACTATATAAAGAAGATAAAAGAGAAATTTAACACTTATACACAATCCCATTACGGGATAGGACTGGGAATAGTAACATTAACCGTAACAGTAATAGTAAGAGATCTAAGAATGAATTGTGAAAAGATAAAAGGTACATATGTGATATAGATCAGGTTATAACACAACTCAATTTCAAATCCACTTTTACACTCATACTCAGTCTCTAACGTTCAACGCTATTTGTAACCCAACAAATTAACGCAGAGGAAGAGAAAGAATGGTGCAGAGGGATTCAATCCCAATACCATCTCACATGCTTGTAGTTGCATATATCACCAAAACGCTCCAACTAAACATTAATTTTATCAATTTAATCAACATATATAATAAACTAATATTATGCTTGCGAATATTTGGTAACTGTGCCTCGTATCATTATTTTCAAGATCATACCTAAACAATTCATTTCTTTATTTATCTAATCAATCATCACATATTTTAATCCCTTTTGCATGTGACAGGCCCTCTTCTTTTTCATTATACTCCATTTAATTAAACTCATGGGTTTTGTAACCTTACCCCTACCATAGCATCTGGGGTTTTGACTATTCATTTATTCAACTCTTGTCTATCAATTGGCATTATCGGAACAAATTGTACATCTATTAATTTTAATAAATATAAGTTCATAATTACCAAAATGTTTCTTAATTATGGAAGAATTTAAGGTTGAATATTAAAAAAAAATGGAGAAAGAAATTAAAGATTCGTGGACCAAAATTAGTCATAGATGTTACAAAAGGGTGTTGCGGGGTGATTGATAGATATGAAGTAGCATCTCTAATCTAGGTATCATATAACGTTTCTGGGATTTATCAAATCTCTCTTTCTTTAATTATATCTTGTCATTTTCTCGTTGCCAAAAAATTATATTACGTGAAATCTTCACATGAATTATTTTCAGACACTTTTACGTAGAATACTACTAATTATAATATTCCACAAACCATATTTTATGACTAATTTATAGGGTTTTGGGTCATCAGTCCTTATTTATTAAGTCACTGATAATGGATGCCATGAGTACTTCCACTTTGATATGTGTGTTAATAGAATTAAGGGCAAACTTCAAAAACATGATCTGTGGTTTCACTTATTATCAAAACGAGGACTTGCTTGTAATTTGTTGAGTTTTTTTGTGGATAATAGGTGATAATCAGTCCTCCAAATTATGAAAATCCTCGTTTTGATAATAATTGAAACCACATGTCATGTTTTTGAAGTTTTCCCTAGAATATATGCGTACGTTAATATATTAATCATGTGCCACAAATTATAATCCTTCCACATCATTATGTAATTTATATCTTGCACTTGTAGAAGGTCATTATCGTCATGTTCAGAATGATACAAATTCATTTTTAAACAAAAAGAGGTCGTGAAATTTTTCCATACCTCTAATTTTTTTCGACAATCGATCAGTCTACCATTACCAACCTCATCACTCCCTCGGCCACATAAATCTTCCAAGTCCACCTAATGAAAAAAAGTTATATGTCTAAGCACAAAGTGTTAACAGTACATTATCCAATTTTATATATTTCAATTAATATAATGTTCCTTAAATCCCATATATCCTATTCAGCACTAATGATTGAAAGAAGACCACATCTTTCATTATTTCTTGCAATTTCTTTCCTCACCTTTTCGATGCAATCTTCTATTATAAAACATTACCATGTAGTATATTTACTTTGGGAATGAAAAATAATTATAAATTATATTATGTTTACACTGTTATTTAAAAAGAAGTTCATCTTTTGTTCCATTTATTTGAAGACTGGGAAATTTCTGTTTGCACAGAAAGAAAGGTAAACAAAATTTTAAAAATAAATTTGGACTTTGTATTTATATAGTATTAAGGCACTTGCACGTACGACATATTCTTTAAACTGAGCGGATGCAAAAAGTTAATGTTATTAATCGATTCTATTTATGAATTTACGTGAAACTGTCTAAACAAGTAATATAAATATCCACTGCCTAATTGGTACATTGATGTGCATCAAGTAGTAAGATCTTGGTTTTGAATCTCAAATCCTGATAATAAATCATAGAAATCGCATAATGATAACTGATATTAGTTTGGGCTATTAAGAAGTAAATATTTTAATGAAACTTCAACTAATGATTAATATATGAAATACTTTATGTAATTTTTAACAAGTTGAAAATCTAAGATGATATTTTAGCAAATTATATAGCTTCTATTTCATTTTGGATGGCCAGCACATATTGCCTGATTAATTTAAACTATATTTTACGTCACTTCCTTTTATCTTTCTCTCTGTAACTTTTCTCTAAGTTGATGTAGAAAATGCTTATCCAGTTATATGAAATGTATTTCATGTCACGTGTATAGCATTATGCTTTTAATTAATTGAGATCATGCCAATAATATAATTGGACATAGAATATTAAAAAATAAATAATTACACTAAGTTCTCATTTGTTTACAAAAAAAAAGTAACGTGTACAGAAAAATATTATGTAACCGAAAATATTGTGCATGAAAATAAAATATTTTCTATAGTTGGTTACATATTGTAAAATATTTTCTGATATTTGTTTACATATAAGGCAAATTTTTTTCAATCACAAATTTAAACATGCAATATCACACACACACACACACACACACACACACACACACACACACACACACACACACATATATATATATATATATATATATATATATATATATTGTAACCTATGCAAAAATATAAAAAATGTGGTGGTGAGATGAAGGAAATTGTGATTGTAATAATGGCAATGGCGAGGAGAAGAAAGTGGTGGTGATTGCAGTGGCGTAGAAAAAGAAAAAAAAATGATAAATAAACTAAGGGTGGAGGAAGTAGATGTAGTAATAGTGAAAAAAGTGATGGTAATGGTGGCGGTGGCATGGTGGAGGAAGTAAGTGGTGGTGGTGGTAATGGCAAGTTGGAGGAGGTGGTGGTATAATAGTGATTATGCTAGTAAGAGCGGGGTGGAGGGGTGGTGGTGGTGTCGAGGAAGAAGCGGTGGTGATGGCGACGAGGTGAAGAAGGTGGTGATAGGAAGATTGAAGTGGAGTGGAGGTGTCGATGGTGGTTGTGGGGGTGGAGGTGGTGGTGGTGGTAATATGAAGGACGTGAGTTGATAAAATAAGGGAAAATATATTCCCGTATTTTTTTATGGGAAAACATTAGTCTTAATTTACATTACATTTTCATTTTAACTTGCATAATATTTTCCTTAACTTACACTACATTTTCATTTTAAATTACATAATATTTTCTTTTGATTTATTTTCCATGATAAACTAGTTCCGAAAAATTGAAAAAATATTTTTCTGCTCATATTTTTCTAAAACAAACAGGGCTTAAAGATACATTTTTCAAGTATGGATGATTGTATGTAACAAATCATAAAACAAATTCACAAATTTTGATTTTCTTTTATAAAATCAGTGTTTAATTCAAATTATGGAGTACAAAAAAAAAATTGCCGACCAGCTGATGCTGGTTATTACGAAATTAATTAAATTCTGTGAGAATTACTTAAGCTTAAATATCAGACCATTGTCTATGGACCACATGATTATTCCTCTTATCAAGAAATTCCTTGTTTTTAGCCAGCTTTTTACACTTAATTTTCCCAGACAGAAAGCTTAACATTACAGAGTGTCAATATATGGCTTTGCCATCCAATTTTTGGTGCAAATTCTGCTTAATCTCTTAAAAAATATGATTGATCCAAACTTATATAAAAAAAACGCACTTTGCAATAGATTTTCTTAAGAAAAAAGTAAAAATAGAAAATAAAAAACTAATTAATAGATTGAGTTTATCAGAAATTGTAACTATTATACTTTACATTTTAATTTGAAAAAAGATTTATAAATCAACATGTAAAAACTAACCAATGAAAGATTAAAAGTTTTTCGAAAATTGGGTTCTAACTCCAACTTGACAAAAAATAATTTAATTTTCAAAAAGCAATTTGTGCGATTGCACTATGATTAAAATAAAAGAAAAATTGTCGTTCGACGAATATGACTCAATTTAGAATTGTTAAAGGTCAGAATTTTTCCTTTCTTTCAAAAAAAAAAAAGGTCAGAATTTTTTAATCTTAACCAATATATTAAGACATTAATAAAAAAAATTATTAAAAAGACAACAAATAATTTAGGTATAGCTTCCAAAGGAAACGATTTAACTTTAATACCTCAACCAGTAAAATTACTATTTGATTTTATTCCATATGGCAATAATAGGTTGGGAGTGTAATATCAAATAGTTAAAAAAAAACAATTGTAATTACATTAATAAAAAAAATTTCACTCAATTACATATGTACACGTACTTGAGCATGTAATTAGGCAAAATGCATAGCTAAACCCCCAAACTTGTCAACAAATTGAAGCTGCCCCCTCAACTTTGAATAGTCAAAGAAACCCCCTTAAACTTGGCAAAACTGTTAATTTCAGCCCCCTCAACTTGGCAAAACTATTAACTTCAGCCCCTCATGCTCGTAATTGTGAAATGAAACCAGTTTTGAATGCAATTAAAGTTCCAACTTGTTATTACGGAGAATTGCGAATGTTAAAGCTTCGTAAAGTAAAAAAGAAGATACAATTCATTCGTAATTGTATCATGAAGAAGGTACAATGCATTCGTAATTGTATTT
>CAOJBI010105954.1:0-13009 GCA_948277035.1 Euphorbia corollata
CCCCCCCGCGCCGCGCGGGGGGGGGCGGCCGGGCGCGCCCCCCGCGGGCGGGGGGGGGCCCCCCGGCCCCCCCCCCCCCCCCCCCCCCCCCCCTTAGGTCTGCCACTGCAGGTGGTGACAGTAAGGCGGAGGAAATTTACCCTTCATTGGAATACAATAATGGTATGGTACCAATGGAAGCAGATAAGCCCAAGAGAGACGAAAGACCAGTAAGGGAATCTGCGATTTTACTAGCAGCGAAGAACGGAATAACAGAAATAGTTCAAAGTATAGTAGAACACTTCCCAGTAGCAATACATGATGTTAACGCTGAGAACAAGAATATAGTGCTATTGGCAGTGGAAAATAGACAGGCACACGTGTATCAACTGTTACTTGGAATGCGGAGATCTAATAAGGCATTGACAGATATCATTTTCCGCAAAACCGATAAAGAAGGGAATAGTGCGCTCCACCTTGCTGCAAGACTCGGCAATTACAAGCCGTGGCACAATCCTGGTGCTGCACCACATATGCAATGGGAGATCAAGTGGTATGAGGTATAAATAATGTATAGTATATATCTTATATTGTTTTGATACTGGGATTGCATGTGTGTTGAGACAAAACTAAAACTATATGCGGTGCAGTTCGTGAGAGACTCGATGCCTCGCAACTATTTTGCTCCTTACAACAATTTTGGCGAAACAGCAAAAGATATATTCAAAGAAACACACCAGGAATTGGTTCTAAGAGGGGGAGAATGGCTAAGGCACACCTCCAGCTCATGTTTGGTTGTGGCAACCCTAATCGCCACAGTGGCCTTCACCACATCGTCCACTTTTCCAGGTGGAGTGAATGAGAGTAGAGGTACACCAACATTTGAAAGACAACCGGCTTTCAATGCATTTGCAATCGCATCGTTGATAGCTCTCTGCTTCTCAGTGACTTCAGTTATCACGTTTTTGGCAATTCTAACTTCTCGACACCAAGAAAAGGAGTTTCGGCTTACTTTGCCCAGAATGCTTTTGGTAGGTTTAACATCGTTGTTCATATCAATTGCTGCCATTTTGGTGTCATTTTGCGCTGGACATTTCTTTGTCCTGAAAAATGAACTCAAGGTTGCGGCTATTCCAGTGTATGCTATCACTTGTGTGCCGATAGCTTTTTTCATTGTAGCTCAATTTCCGTGGTATTTCGAACTTATATGGGCTACCATTGACAAAATACCGCAACGTGGCTATTGTTGGACAATACCGGGAAGTAGAGATGCTTCGAGGAAATAAATTACAACTGAAAAAGAACAAATTATTATCTTCTTTTTTCAACTGCATGTCACCAACTCTTGATGCCTTATATCTAAGGTGAGCTAATAATTTTCCTTTTAGCAATATTTAATCCTTACAAATAAATGAGATTAATGCTGGACATTTATTATGATTTTTGATTGAGTCCTCATGTACTTGCTTTTGTATGTGAATTAAAATGTAATGCTTGTGAATAAAAACATCTTCAATTTATAATTATTTTTCAAAGAACTTCATGACATAGATAAGATAAGAGAGAAGACACAAAAATAGATAAAAAAAGAGAGAGGCTATTTTGGACTAGATTGAGGTGTTTGGTTAATGGATTATGAATTCATAAACTTGCGTTACAAATTTGTGTAAAAAATTTCAGCAATTTCTGTAAGGAGTACTCCACGTTTGTGAGAAATTCCTTGGATAATCCCTCCGAATACTCTGACTAATTTTCTATCAGTTTTGTTAGGCATTTTCTGTGTATATCATCATGAATCTGAATTTTTTCACAAAAAGAAATAAAATTTGGATCGAAGGAGCTAAAACTACAAAAAAAAAAAAAAAGAAAAAAAGAAAAAAAAAAGATAGAAGCACATCTAACTATCTAACAAACTTACAGCAGAAAAACATCCTTCACTCACAAATAGTTTAATAAAAATTTAAGAATCAAATGAATAAAAAAAGCTAAATTTTTTGAATAAAGCTAGGTTTCATGAGTAGCTTAGGACCCGACATCCCAACTATGTTGGCACCCCGAGCTAGCCCAAACAACACACAAACCAAGAGATTTTATTAAAATGATAAAAAAGGAAAATACAAGAGTTATTGATGAATGAGAAGAGCAAAATAAGCTAAACGATTAGCTAGAAACAAATAAGCTAAGAAAAGCGATAATTACATCTACCCAACCGAACATGCATATAAAGCTCCGAACAAAAGGGAGGTTGTAATTCTTAATGGAGATTAAAAGATACTCCCTCCCTTTTAACACGTATCTTTCTAGATTTTTGGAATTTTTTTTTAAATAAGTATCATTTTCAAATTCCAATGCACACATTTAAATATTTATCAATTTTACTCTTATTTAATGCACATTAAAAATGACAAAAAGAATAAAGTTCTCGATCATCTTTCAAATGAACAGAAGTCATAAGGATAAATAAGTATTTTTGTTGTATTAATTAATATAACGTTAGTATTGGTAAAAAAAACCTTAAACTGCATGAGTTAATTATTAAAAAAGGGATTAATGCCGGATTTGGTCTTTATTTAAATGCCACCTAATTTTCCTCAAACAAAAAAATATATAAATCTTTTTTTTAGTAAAAGGAAATATTGCATTAAAACTGATATATGAAGTAAATTTTAACAGATACATGATAACAAAAAGGTACATACATCAAATAAAAATTTCTTACCATAACCAGAGAGATAAAATCTCACCATACTGGGAGATTGAAACAAACTTGCCATATGAACAAGAAAATAAACATAACAACATAATCAAATAAACGTTTAAACTTCTAATTCTTAATTTTTTTAATAGAATTGAGGTGGTGATGAGAGACGTCGGGAAGTTGTAATTCTTAATCTTCCAACTAACAATTTGGAATATTCACAACCATAAAAATGCCCACATACGCCATAACCTCAACAAACCTTGTAGATTCAGAACAATCTTTCTGAACGGAGATAGATCTAGGTATCTAATGTGAAAGATCAACAAGTAATTTTGTCTTGAAGTGGATGAGTCCAACCAGGATATAAGAATATCGAGATCGAGGTGTGTAGCAACAGATCAATGTTTGAGGCTATTGATATCATAGTGAAAGATAAAATTAATAGATCCAGATTATTCAGACAAAAAACAAGAAACATGTTGGCAAAATAAAACATAACCTCTAAGAGAGTAGGAAGAATGCTCCTTAGTAGAGTTCTTCCTCCCTTAAGCTTTGTTCATGTATGCAATATCCCTCCCAATTTAAGTATATATAGCAATCTCACATACAACTTTAAATATTGGACTACAATATTTTGAGAGTAAACTAATTAAAAATTTTGTATTGTTGTTTCATTCAGTTTTAAAAGGGAATGTAGAATTTATTTTTCAAAAGAGATGAGGTTTGTAACTGATGGGTATCAAATACACCAAAAACAATTCTTACATCCTTGCTTGTAACATCAGTAAATATGGTCAAAAAATTATCTCAAATTATTGAGCAGTAAAACAAAAATGGTACGAGTTTTGAGAATTAAACTAATAATAATAAATATATTAAAAATCAATAGAACTTCGAGATCGTGACAAAATTGGATCCACTTGAGTTTACCCTTAAAGATATCGAGCTGGAGGTTACTGGAGTTATACTAGCTAGACTTACTTTTTAATTAAATCCATCCATCCAACCCCCGCTCAAACCCATATTTAGAACTTCGAGCTCGGACCAGGTTTATGAAATCATTCTGAATCTCAAACCCGACTCACGATCCATAAATATATGATTAGGCCCGACTCAATAAGGTACTTTCATATGATACTCAATAAGGTTTTTGTTGATCCATAAATATATTCTAAATTCCTATTAGACTAAATGAAAAAATTAACAAAATAGACAAAAATATATTAAAATTATAATTACATTATCCTTAGTATTTAATAAAATTTATTGTAGTCAAGTATAAAATTTTTTATGATAAAACATAAAAACCTTAAATATCAAATTTAATATATAAATATATAATAATAAAATTATTGTTCGTCGGACTAGGTTTAGGCATTTAAATAAAGACCGGCTCATAAAATTCGGGGTTTAACAGGCTCGGGCACGGACCAGACTTAGAAAAAAATATAAATGTCCAAACCCGGCTCATGGGAGCGGGCTCGGGCCCATCGGGACCATGAACATGTGGTCTAAGTACTAGTACTATCAGTCTGCATATATATATGTATTTTATACTTCTAGTTCATGTGCTTTGTTTTTGGCACATTTGGCCCTAATCTTTTCTTTATTGAAAAGTTTGAGATGAGAATATGTTCTTTTTTTTTTACATGTAGATAAGAATATGTTCTTTCATTTTTCTTAAATTAGAATCTTGTAAATCCAACTGACATGTCTTCTGACGAGGAAGTTGGAAGAATGTAAGCGCTGGTGAAATACTCTAAAAGGGGGGTGAATAGAGTATGAATGTTTTTCGCGGAATTAAAAACATTTTACAAATAATATAACAGTGTGGTTGTCAAGGCCTTGAATAGAGCATCAAGTCTTTGATCAAAATGCTGCAGAAAAGTAAATAGCAAAAAATAAATAACAGTTCGATTTGTTACGAGGTTTAGACCTTAATGATCCTACTCCCCACCTAGGGATCCTCACCCCTAGGATTTAACGTTTCCTATTTCATTAGAATTCCTTTAGGGTCCTAGATACAACCTAGAAGAGATACTCATTTTCATCTTTCCAGTAGCAATACCCCGTTACTATCTAGTTCCAACCAAAATCCCAACCTAATAAAACTCGTATCCTCACACAAGTTTTCGAGTATGTAATACTCTTGACTTTTATATGTATCTCACAAAAGCAATAATAAGATATAAAGCACAATTGAGATTATAAAAGCTAAGAAGAAGATGAAGCCAATGAAACAATGAAGCTCTGAAGAAATTATGTAGTTTTCCTTTCTTGTACTTGCGCGTTATATTCCCCACTTGATTTTGCAGAAATCTTTTGCTTATATAGAAGGCTTCATGACCGTTTGAGTAGAATCTCCAATATCTTGACATTTAATCAGCTAGCCGTTGGAATAAATCTTCTTCAAGAATTGCTGATTTTCCTGACTTTATTTCCTTTGAAATTCTAAATGTAATTGCGTGATATATGGACATAATAATAGCAGATAATATCTCAATTAAAAGAGAATCAGAATCAAAATAAATAGGGTCATAAAATCTGTTATAAATGGACACCAAATCTGATTCAAATCAGTCGCAATTATAGATGTGGCAAAAACCTAAATTAAAGATATCAAGATCAAATCACTATAATTAAGGATATCAATCAAGATACTTAAGCAATTAGGCAAGATTATTTCTATTAAAGATATAATAGATATATAAAACAATAAAAGCACAATTAAAATGTTAACTAGCGACATATATATAAATTCAAATATAAACTTCCAGACAGGTCGCCAAGGCCTTGATATAAATGCAGTGAAAATTATAAGGTCAACGTTTTGTTTAATTTTGTCTTTATCTTTCATCATCAATAGAGATACTAACAGAAGTGTTGATGGACAAACACAAGGAGAAGGAAGCAATAGCAGAACTATCAAGAGCAATTGCATTCAAAGCCGGAATTCATCTTTTTCACCTCATAGCAGCTATTTATGAGCACATTGGCGATGTCTTGGCTGCATTGCGAGATTGTCGAGCTGCACTTTCTGTTGTCCCGAACCATAAAAAAATGCTGGAACGTCACAGCCGCGAGCCCTGAGTCTCATCACCTTCACTCTGTATACTATTCGCTGCACCCTTCATTTTTTTAAAAATTATCGGGTATCTTATGATTTTCCGTTTTTTCCATTTTTGATAGTTTATGTAAAAATATCAATATTTTGTAGCAAGAGAAAGACGAGTGAAAATATGAAAGAATTTTCTTCAGCCTGTCCTTGATGTCTCCACGGGGTGGGAATCTTTACAAACATTGAGACTTCTTACAGCTAATTACTGCTAGAAATGAAATTACCAATACTTTTACTACAAAATTACAAAACTAAGTCTTATTTGTTTAACATTTATTTTACCAAATTAAAAGGCAATAGCTTTGCATAAGAGATTGTGGATCAAAAGAAAAAAACATTTACATATATTAATTAATTTATGTGCGAAAAATTTACATTTTATAAAAACAGAAATAATAGCGTAAGTACTTAGGACATGCTCTCTTGAATTAAAAATCAGTTCAATCCAGCCATGCGTAATAATAAATTTACATCGAAATAAGTCCAGTTCAACTTTTAAAAGTTGAAAATTAATACATATTAGAATTTTGGTCTATAGGTTAAAAACAAATAGTTTGAATGTGAGTGACTCGAAGATTCATATATTTTCATATCAGGTTATAGAACTCAGCACTACAAAAAAAGTGACATTTGAGGACAAAAGTCAAGGGGCGAATTGTCTGTGTTGTCTTTAATTGTATTACAAAACTAATATAGGGGACAATTTCGTTGATGGTGCCAAAGCATTTTTTAAATTTAGATAGAGGACAATGAATTTTCAAATAAAATAAATTATAAATGGGTAGTTATTTCATTAACAATAGCCAATAGGAGTCTACGCTAATTCAAGGGTAAACTTCAAAAACATGCCTCGTGGTTTGACCGTTTTGCAAAAAGGTCATTGTGAATTTTTTTTGCAGATAGTTGCTTGTGGTTTCAAAAGTTGGTAAAAAGAGGACAAAAATATTTTTTCATTAAAAATAATAGTGTTACATAAGGTATTTCAATCAATTCGACAATCCTATAATTTAATCATATTATATAAGAATTATATATTAATTTTTAAGTAATTTTCAGAAATTCTTCATTTTATTATGATTTTTTAAACGTTTTAAATTAAAAAAAATATTTGTACTAGTCGGAAAATTTTAAAATTTATTATTAAAGTGTATTGTATTTTTATTAACTAAGCTGTAAAATTTCAGTTTAAAATGGACAAGATTACCTATTTTTATGACGTAATTAAAATTTGAAAATTCTCTTTTTGCCAACTTTTGAAACCACAAGCACCCATCTGTAAAAAAAAATTTCACAAGGACCTTTTTACAAAACGGTCAAACCACGAGACATGTTTTTTAAGTTTACCCTTAATTTTCAATGTATATTTGCACGCCGCTTTCATCAAAACAAGAAATTATTCTTTCGTACGGTTTCATCGATTCCTTTGGCTTCATCTTTGATGGTACCCATTAGTTTTCTTCAATTTTATTGATATTTATTTTTTCAGGCCAGTTCATCTTTGGGTTTTTACTCAGTGGCAGAGCCAGGGTTGATGCCGTAATTTTTACGCCTTTTGTGTTGTCTCCCACAATTTGAAACAATGGCTGCCAATAGGGGTGTTAACGAGTCGAACCGAGACCGAACAATCCTGAACTCAACTCGGCTAAAAACTGAAAATAGCAGAGCTCGGCTGCTTGAAACTCATCGAGATTAAAAAATTGTAGCTCTGTTCGAGTTCGCAAATTTGCGAGCCTAAACTAGCTTTTGTTTATTCGTGTTAAATTCTTTAGTCTTATTTTCCGAACAAGACATTTTGATAAAATAAAAATTCAAATATATTACCGTAAAACAATTTGTGTCCTGTGAAAAATCTTATGAAATCATTGAATCACTATCTGCTCATATCTGAGCCCACTTCAAATATGCACAATCAATCAACTGATAGGTCCAGCTCAACAAAGTCTTTCTAGATGGCCAGAATAAAATTAGGTGGGAATGAATTTGTCAGAATTGGAGTAGGTGATTGGTCGGTGAATTTTTTTTTTTTGGTTTAGTTAACATTATTTTTCAATTGGCGGTAGGTGAACAATTGCTTATAAATAGGCATTCTCCCGGTAATCCAAAAGGCATCCCATTCTGTGGGAGAAAGACACAGACAGAGAGGAGAGATCAACACAGAGATTTTATCTGTGTAGATTTTTAGGAAAAGGGTCCTAAAAATCGGGGAAGAGAGAAATAGTGAGGTTTTGGGAAACACATGAGTGATACTATTTCGCAATAATAATCTCTTCATGTACATATTATTGTTATTATATTGGAAGAAAAAATCGGATTTTGTCCCATTATTTTTCCCCTTAATTCAATTGGGGTTTCCACGTAAAAATCTTGTGTCATTTTTATTCCGCTGCTATAATATTTTCTCGTATTGCTAAATTTGGTCCTAACAAGTGGTATCAGAGCCGAAGGTTATATTTTCGGTAGATTCCGTGGATATATTTTTCAAAAATAAATATACCACGACGACGAGAAAATTACGACGAATTCGGTGGTGCAATCCGTTCCAATTACTGTTGCAGTTTGGAGATTTGAGTGAATAGTAAAACAGTAACCTATACTATTCATTTCATAAATTAATTCTGTCCTCTCTTTACTGTTGAAGGTGACGTACTATTCTGCATAGTACTATTTACATATACGGTTACTGTTTATATGATTACTATTCATACATACATGGTCACTATTTACAGTTACTATACTATTTTGGCATACGTTTACTATTTACATGAATAGTGAATTTCATGAATAGTAATTTTTTTTATCAAATTCAAAGTTTGACATGGCCAACGACAGCGCAATGATCAAACTGACAGATTCGAATTTTTCAATGTGGAAATCCAGAATGGAGGACTACCTCAATTGCAAAGATCTATACGATCCAATTGAAGGTGACGATGCAAAGCCGGAGGAAATGAAAGATGTGCAATGGAAAAAGCTGAAGAAGCAGACATTGGGTACAATACGCCAATGGATAGATGCTAGACTGTACAATCCTGTGAGGAATGAAACAGACCCCAAAGTTTCTGGAAAAAGCTAGAAGATATGTACGAGGTTACAAATACTCAAGCAAAAGTGTTCATGATTCGCAAAGTCATGAACTTGAAATTGTCGGAGGGACGGTCAGTTACACAACACTTGAACGACTTTGAAGGGCTCGTATCGAAATTAGTAGTTACCGGTATGACCTTGGATGATGAGATGCAAGCATGCCTTTTATTGGGATCTCTACCTGATAGCTGGGATATTCTTGTTGTATCATTGAGTAACTCAGCTCCAAATGGTGTGGTGACAATGTCTATGGTAAAGAATAGACTACTCAATGAAGAAATTTGTAGGAAGGACGTTGCCAATACCAGTTCACAAGCCCTTGTCACAGAGAATAGGGGCCGGAGTAAAAGTAAAGGTCGTGGGAATGGAAAGCTCAGAGAAAGATCCAAGTCTAGGGAGAAGAGGCCGTGTTACCATTGCGGCAAGCAGGGTCATCTCAAAAGAAATTGTCGTTTCTTTAAATAGGAGAATGCAAACCGAAGCAATGAAAATGATAAAAACACATCTGTTACAGTCTCAGTAGAAGATGGTGAGGTGGCTTTAGTCTCTCATGATGCAGATTGTTGTCATATTGGAGATGCAGAAACTAAGTGGATAGTCGACTCTGGTGCTTCGTACCATTGTGTTCCAAAAAGGGAATACTTCTCTATGTACAAAGCAGGTGACTATGGCACTGTTAAGATGGGAAATAATAGTATTTCTCAAATGGTGATGGTGGGCATCAGTGATATCTACGTGAAGACAAGCGTCGGGTGCATATTAACACTTAAAAATGTGCGACATATTCCCGACCTTCGGTTGAACCTGTTGTCTTTTAGTGTACTAGACAAGGAAGGCTATCACCATCATACATATGATGGTAATTAGAAACTCGCCAAAGGATCGTTGGTGGTGGCGAAAGGAAGATTATGATGTTCGCTGTACAAAATGCACGCGATGATATGTGCGGGCCAACTTAACACAGTTGGAGATGATGCCTTACCAAATTTGTGGCATAGACGACTGCTGCATGTTAGTGAGAAAGTGTTGAATATAATGGCTAAGAAGTCCCTCATTCTGATAGCCAAAGGTAAAATTGACCATTGTGATCACTGTTTATTTGGGAAGCAACATCGTGTATCTTTTCATAAAAGCTCTAGCAAGAGGAATAAAAAGTTAGAGTTGGTACACTTTGACTTATGTGGTCCCATGGAGGTAGAATCAATTGGAGGAAAGGAATACTTTCTTACCTTCATTGATGATTTCTCAAGAAAGACATGGATTTACTTGTTGCGCACAAAGGATCAAGTATTCAAGCACTTTCAGCAGTTCCATGCGATGGTGGAAAGGGAGACTGGAGTAGCATTGAAGTGTTTGCACATGGATAATGGTGGCAAATATATCTCTAAGGAGTTCAGAGATTATTGCAGTCAGCATGGTATCATGCATGAAAAGACAGTTCCTGGTACACCTCAACAAAACGGCGTCGCTGAACGAATGAATCGCACCATTGTTGAAAGAGTCAGATCCATGCTCAAAATGGCTAACTTATCTAAGTCATTTTGGGGAGAAGTTGTCAATACTGCAGTCTACCTGATCAACCGACTACCTTCAGCACCTTTGGATTTTGATATTCCAGAGAAGGTCTGGACGGGCAGAAATATCTCATACTCTCACCTAAGAGTATTTGGCTGCAAGGAGTTTATGCATGTTCTAAAGGAGAATAGATTAAAGCTTGATGACAAGTCAGTTCCATGCATTTTTATCGATTATGGAGATGAAGAGTTTGGCTACAGGTTATGGGATCCAGTGAAAAAGAAAATTGTGCGAAGCCGAGACATCGTATTTCAAGAAAATGAGATCATGGGTGATAAAGTTGATGAAAAATCCATAAGTGATGGTGTTATTGATTTTACATCAGAGAGTATTCTGTCAGTTGATGTCACAGGAAGAGGAATGCAACAATCAGAACCCGAAGGAGTAGAAGAGCCAGTCGTGGGGGATCAAGAGACAATTGTAGATGATGATACAAATGGAGAGGGTAATGAGCAGGGGGAGCCAGAGAACCTCATTCTACCTGAAGAAGATGAACCTCAATTGAGAAGGTCAACCAGAGAATGCCAACCATCTACAAAGTATCATAGTTCTGATTATATTTTAATCATAGATGAGGGGGAGCCAGAAAGCTTCCAAGATGTGGAATCTTGTAGAGACAAAGATTGTTGGATGAAGGCCATGCAAGAGGAGATGAATTCTTTAAAGAAGAATGACACGTATGAGCTGGTGAAACTTCTGACAAGGAAGAGAATGCTCAAGAACAAATGGGTGTACAAGCTGAAGTAAGATACAAAGCTCGATTGGTCGTAAAAGGTTTTACTTAAAAGAAGGGTATCGACTTTGATGAAATTTTTTCACCGGTGGTGAAAATGAGTTCTATTCGTGTTGTGCTAGGTCTTGTAGCCAGCTTGAACCTGGAGCTAGAACATCTTGATGTAAAGACTGCATTCTTGCATGGGGATCTAGAAGAAGAAATTTACATGGAACAACCAAAAGGTTTCGAGGTAAAAAAAAAGAAGGACATGGTTTGTCGCTTGAAGAAAAGTTTGTACGGATTGAAACAAGCACCGTAACAATGGTACAAAAAGTGTGATTCTTTTATGGTGAATCAAGGATACAAAAGGACAGAAGCAGATCCTTGTGTATATGTCCAGAGGTTTCCTGATGGTAAATTTATCATGTCCCGTGGTTTTCCCCTTAATTCAATTGGGGTTTTCACGTAAAAATCTTGTGTGTCATTTTTATTCTGCTGCTATAATATTTTCTCGTATTGCTATATTTGGGCCTAACATCAACCAAATGAAGATGCCTTAACTCATTCATATCCCAACATTATGCACTAAACAGAACAAAATTCATGTTAATTAGACAAGTTTGTAATTGCATATTAATAAAATCACCATACACTTAACAACAACAAAAGGTTGAATATATTAATTTAGATACAGAAAAGAGCCATAAACAACTCTATAATTCATATCCTTGAGCCACCCTGAAAGATCCCTTCACTCCAGCTCAAACTGCTCAAAACCGAGCTTGAAGAGGAGAAAAGAGTAGCGTGTAGGAGATGGAAAGGCATGTTAAGCGGTACTCTCAACATTTTTTGTGGGCCTGAGCAAGAGTTGAAAAAGATGCCTTGTAAAAAAAATTGTTCACTTACCAAATAGAATAAAAGGATGTACACAAACTTTCAATAATAACTTTAAATTTCATTAATAAACCTATAAAATTAACAAGTAAATATTCCATTGAATTGACAAAATCATTGACGATGCCCGATCGTACTAGCAAATATACTAGGTCGTGATTAGTAGTATAGGGCAAGACCAAGTGTCATTCCCATAGGAAGCAAGCTGAAGTATTTAAATTTAATTGTAAATTGATAAGTTATAAACTAAAATTACCAAATCAAATGAGAAAATAACAATTAAAATGCTAAATATTAAAGGTTGCTCTAAACAGTTTGGAAAATAACAAACAGATAGAAGATTGCTCTGAAAATAACAATAATATAAATAGGCGCAAGCTCTTCTAGAAACCTTTCACAGATGTGGCAGCAGCTTCTTTCAATACTTTAAATGTTTTTAAGATCATAGATCTAAGGTATCTTGCACTAAGATCACTAAGCTCAGCATACCAACTTATTGCTTAGATTCATTATAAAACTTTCACCCCGGGATTTCTCCTCATGCGAGTTAGGGTTTTATGCATTAAGTTCAAGCAAGCATCTTATTAAAAATAAGAACCCTAGCACATTTTCTAGTCTCCTTTCGGTTCTTGTAGAAAGTGTGTGCATTGTGTTAGATCCGTGTTCACAATTCTCCTTTCGGTACTTCTTGATTCCACTAAGTATAAGTTAGCCGGACTTATTTAATCTTTAAGCACAAACACAAAACAATCATCAAATGGTTAACTTTAAAGTAAAAGAAAAGAAGTTACTATACCACAAACTGCTACTGAGGTTGCTGGACGAGCTTGCTGTATGGAATTAGCTACTAAAAGACATAATATAAAAACACAATATACAATAAATTCAAAGCACACAAGTATTTGAGTTAAAGAAACAATACAAAATGATGATAGCCAACTAC
>CAOJBI010106457.1:0-10488 GCA_948277035.1 Euphorbia corollata
TTTCGTATTACCATTTAATTTCTACTAATGACCTCCTGAATATCTGATTCAAAAGATCATAATGCAATTTGTACTTGTTTTTGGGACTATTTTCACTAGTTTACACTCGGTCTTGGATGACAACCATTTTCTCTGTCTTCTCTCCAAACAAGCTTCTTATGTGCATTTCTCTGTTAATCTACATATATATATGGTTGAAAATCTAGAAGCTTTATGGTTCAGGCAATAATTTTGCCTTGTAATATTTGGCACACTCTTTTGTTATTTCTTTTCAATCATGGATCTATTTTTCGACGACTAAAATCTCGTGATCATGGGTAAAAGATGAGTTTTTCTTTTTGAAATATATTGCGGTAATATTGTATTATAAAATTTTTGAACTCAAGTTATGTGTCTAGTTAAGAAGTGGTTAACAACTTTGAATGGAGTAAACTATTTCACTGGAAAATCTTTCGATGAAACTAGAATTTTAAATATATTCTTATTCAATATTTTATATTTTCACAGAATAAAATTCAAAGTTTTTAATAAAAAAAATTAAAATAAGAGCATAAAAAACATTAAATGTAATTATGCATTATGCAGTATATCATATTTAAAATATTTTGACTAATGAAAACATATAAACTTTTTTAATTGGTTGACATATGAGCCGTAATTTTAAAATTCACAAACAAATTTGAATGATGTGAGATTGAGATTTTTTTTATTTTTTTTTATAACCAATTTTTCTGTTATGGTATAGTTAACGAGGTAGTTTTTTATTTAAAAAGATTGTTATAGGATATAAATATAATATTTTACTTCTCTTGAATTCTCGGCGTCGAATATGATCTAAATTTATGAAAAAGTTATAATAATGAGTTGAAAATAAGAAATATTTTCAGCCCAACTATTTAACCCTAAATAATTTGCCTTATTTAGATTTTCTCATAACAATCATACGTTCCTTGAAAAACTTCTCCCCTACCTCACGCTCAACGTTCTTACCTCACTCACGATCCTCCAATTTTCAAATCACGATTTCCTGCAAATTTGTTAATCACGTTCAATCGGATTTCTACAGAGTTTCAAAATTCAAAGTAACCTTACTTCTCTAAATCAATCGTTACTTCCTCTACTCTTTTTCATATCTCTAAATCAATCGTTATTTCCTCTACTCTCCTTCAAATATCTAAATCAATCGTTACTTTCTATACACTTTTACGAATTTCTAAATCAATCGTTACTTTCTCACTAATTAGGGTAACATTTTTCCATTTTGAAAACCTAAATCTACTTAAATACGTCAATATACTTTTGTTAAATTTGATTTTGTTGCAAAATCATGTTAAAAAATATTGTACGAATAAGCTATGAATCAACATGGAAAGAAATGGTGAAAGGAAAAAAACCGAGTTAAATTTGCAATGAATTAACATGGAAAGAAACTAGTAATTAACTATTATTAGTATATAACTTTATAGAAAGAAACTAGTAAGTAACTGATATATAACTTTTATCTACAACATAAATAAAATAAAATGAAACCTACCTTATAAAAAGAAACTAGTAACTAACTAACTAACTAACAAATAACTGGTATAAAAATGCTAGCTTCAACTCAAGTAATGAAACCTACCTTAAAGTAAGAAACTAGTAAGTAACTAGTAAATAACCGGTATGTAACTGTTAGGTACAACTAAAGTAAAAATGAAATCTACCTTATATAAAGAAACTAGTAAGTAACTGATATATAACTGTTAGTTACAAATTAAGTAATGAAACCTACCTTATAGAAATAAACTAATAAATAAATAGTAAGTAACTGATATATTACTGTTAATTACAACTAAAGTAAAACGAAAAACTACCTTATATAAAGTAACTAGTAAGTTACTGGTATATAACTGGTAATTATAACTTAAGTAATGAAATCTACATTATAGAAAGAAACTAGTAAGTAATTGGTATATAACTTTTATTTACAAATTAAGTAAAAAAAATGAAACCTACCTTATAAAAAGAAACTATAAACTAACTAGTAAATAATTGATATATAACTATGTTAAAAATATTGTATGAATAAGCTATAAATCACAAAAAAAAAACTATAAATCAATATGGAAAGAAACTAGTAAATGACTGGTAGGAGGAACAAAACTGTGATAAAAAATGTTGAATGAAAATGCTACGAATCGAACTAGTAAGAAACTGGTAGGATGAACAAACTTCGTTAAATTTGGTTTGAATATGATATGGATCAAAATCGTAAAAAACTAGTAAGAAGATTATGGAAACAAAACTCAAAAAGTTATAAACAAAAACATATTTATGAAATTTCAAAAAACTATCAGCATTTTATCACATGTTTACCACTTATATACCAGATTCGCACTCAAACTACTTATTTACCACATATTTACCAGATACATAAATAGTAGCGTATTGAAAAAAATTTTAAACTTAAAAAGGTTATACTGTAAAAAATTTGTTACAAATTAAATTCATAAATAAATTTAAAAATCCGTAATTTTTTTTATAATTTTTCTAAATTTATTAAATCCAAATCGGTTAGCTATTGTGCAAACCATGAACATATACCTCAAAGAACGTGAGAAATTATAATAAGATGCTGAGTTTTGAACAAACTATTTCATAATATTATTTTTTCAAAATAATTTTTGAGAAAAGATCCTCAAAATTCAATTCTTTCTTATAATTTCTCGACCCTATGAGAAACTAAAATAATTAATCTAGGTGCCTGCTAATGGAGTAGGGATACCGGATACAGTTTAGAAACGATTAACAACCGTCGGATAGAAACTACATAAACAGCGCGGAGTCTTAAAAAAATAATTTCCATTTGCGATAGTTCACGTGACTCTGATAAGTTCCGACAGCTGCGTCTCAGTTCCTCCCAACATGCCTTGTCACGGAGCGATACCTCTTTGCACCCATCTCCATCTGTTTTTCCCCTTTCAATTCCTTTTTTCTTTTCTTCCTCGGGCATTATAATCCCCCCCTGTTAATTCCCCTCTGCATGTTGCTTCGTCCCCTCCGTTTCCTCTGTTTCTAAACAATGCTCTTTCCAAATCCCATTTTTGTGCTTTCCTTCTTCATATTGTTATCTCAGTCATCACCTTCCCCTTCTTCGGCTGTTACCTCCCTCTCCCCACCCGATGCCACTGCACTTGTCTCTTTCAAATCCAAAGCCGATTTGCACCATAAACTTCCTTACTCTCTAAACTCAACCTTCCATTTCTGCAAATGGCCCGGAGTCCAATGCAGCTCTCGCCAAAAAGTAGAGCGTCTCATCCTTCCAAGCGCATATCTCGCCGGTTTTTTCGCTCCCGATACATTGACCCGCCTTGACCAGCTCCGGGTCCTCAGTCTCCAGAACAACTCCCTCACCGGACCTATTCCGGATTTGTCCAAACTCTTCAATCTCAAATCCCTATTTCTCGATCACAACTTATTTTCTGGCTCTTTCCCTCCTTCAATACATTCGCTCCACCGGCTGCGCAATCTCGATCTATCCCACAACAATCTAACCGGGCCGATACCCGGCCCTGTCACATCTTTGGACCGGTTATCATACTTTCGTCTCGACTCTAACCATTTCAACGGCACCGTTCCTCCTTTTAACCAATCCTCTCTTCGTATATTCAATGTATCATGCAATAACCTCACCGGTGCTATTCCCGTTACTCCTACATTACTCCGATTTCAACTCTCTTCGTTTTCATTCAATCCCGGTTTATGCGGAGAGATTTTACATAAAGAATGCCGTCCGAGCCCTCCGTTTTTCGGCCAATCGTCTTCGGGGTCGCCGATATCGCCGCCGCCAGCGGTGGCTTTCGGTCAAAGCGAGCAAATGCATGGTGTTAATTTGTCGAATTCGAGCTCCAAGACAACAGAGCTGATAATTGGTTTCTCATTGGGAGTATTTGTTGTAATCAGTTCTTTGATATGCTTTGTGGTGGCTGTGAGAGAACAGAGGAAGAAATCTCAGTTGAAATCTATAATTGCATCTGATGGGGCGGGCGTGGCGGAGGTTGCGGCGGTGATGCAAATAGATCAGCAAGAGAGTGAGCTTGAAGAGAAGGTGAAGAGAGTGCAAGGAATGCATGTGGGGAGAAGTGGGAGTTTGGTATTCTGTGCGGGTGAGGCTCAGGTTTATACGCTGGATCAGCTAATGAGAGCTTCAGCTGAAATGCTAGGGAGGGGCACAATTGGGACTACGTATAAAGCAGTGTTGGACAATCGTCTGATTGTCACAGTTAAAAGGCTTGATTCGGGTAAACTAGCAGGGAATAGTGTAGAAATATTTGAGCAACACATGGAATCAGTGGGTGGACTTAGGCATCCAAATTTAGTCCCATTAAGAGCTCATTTTCAGGCCAGGGAAGAAAGGCTTCTTATCTATGATTACCAGCCCAACGGCAGCCTCTTCTCTCTAATACACGGTAAGCTTGCTTCTCTTTGCTTTTTAACTCAACTATGAACTCGGTTAACTCAACTATGAACTCGGTGAAAGCAGAGGTCCGGAACATGAATTTTTAATTTGGAAGTACTAGATTTGGTTTGTCATAGTTTTCTACCAACACAGAGAATCCCGTTGCTGACCACATTGGGAATTGGTGTTTAGTTGCTAACTCGATTATATAACGAATAACAATAATAAAGTAAACTGCTTTAGATGGGAATTATATTAGTATACAGTACTCTAGAATCTTAGCAGGTGTTAAGGTAGAGCGCGTGGTCTATAGAATTCAATTTCGTACCGGGAAAGCCAACGTCCTGCTCACCTGACAATCTACTAGTCATACGGCAATTGCTTTTATTGCTGACTACCCTCTAGTTCGTAGGTAAACGAGACCCACTTACAGTACCTGAACTTGCCACGCGCTAACCTGGGAAGTGGGAATAAGCATTACGATTTGGACATATGGCCCATGTTGCCCATTGGAGTGGCAAATTCGCAAGAGCCGAATTTTAAACAAACGAGAAAAAAAATAAATTTATTTTTTATTTCACATAACAAAATCATATTTATATTTTAATAAAAAAAAATTTTAAAAAAGTTTTCGATGTATTAAACCAGTTTTTTTCTTATATTTTTCAGGAAGGTATGAGGTTTACTATACCTGATATAAGATTGGTATAAGACTTTTATATAATTTATTTTTTTATTATTTTTCATATTTACTTTTAAAATATTCACGAAAACCATGTTTGAATGTCTTATAATATAAGATGATTAGTAAAAGAATGTGAACAAAAATATGAATTTTTTTTAACACAATAAAATAACAAAATTTTTAATGTATAAATATAAAAGATGATTTTTTTTTTACATGTAAAAGCAAAAATAAGTTAGTTTTTTTTTTAATTCGTAAGTATCCAAATTTTTATTATTTTTCCATACTTTGCGAATTGTGACTGTGATTTTACTGTACTATTACCATTGAATTTCGTTGCACTAATTTAATGTTAAAATTAACTACATGTCAACATACCTATGAATATCTGTCCAAATTTTACCCTCGTCAATTTTACACTGAGCCCGGTCAACTTGTCAATCCATTCAAATAATTTCCCAAAAACTCCTACAAGCCTATATATTACCGTACATTAAAAAATTTTAAACAGTAAAAATCATATAGTGTGGTGCTAAATTAACCTAAATAAGCTGAAGTCCTCGAATTATTACCATGCGCTATTACAATACGATGAGAGAAATTGGACATCTGCCAAATTTAGGATTTTTTTACCATAGCTCGTGGATATTAAATGCATGTAATTTATTATAGTACTATGTAAACTGTGTACAGTATTCAAATTATGAAAATAGCAGTACGATTAGTATTATCTTTATTATGCCTATCAGTAATATTGAAGTGTGATGGTTCCACTTATTAATGCTCTTCAATATTATTGGTAGTTGAAGAGTCAATTTCACAAACTTGAAAGTTCAAAATTGACTTTTATAGTAGATAAATTGTAGCATTCAATTACAATTAACTACAAGGTCAAAGCTTCAAATGTATTGATGATATGGGTACGATTTTATGTAAATGATTGGGTTCAGGTTCGAAATCCACAAGAGCAAAGCCACTTCACTGGACATCATGCTTAAAGATAGCAGAAGACGTAGCACAAGGCCTGTCTTATATACACCAAGCATGGAGGCTTGTTCATGGCAATCTCAAGTCCTCTAATGTCCTTCTGGGCCCTGATTTCGAGGCATGTATTGTCGACTATTGTCTCGTCACTCTCACCACTTCACCACCAGAAGATGACCCCAATTTAACAGCATGCAGAGCCCCCGAAATTCGCAATTCGAATCACCAGCCTACTTCTAAATCTGATGTCTATTCATATGGGATTCTCTTGGTCGAGCTTTTAACTGGCAAGTGTCCCTCGCAAATTCCATTTTTAGCCCCGGATGATATGGTAGATTGGGTTAGATCTAGCAGGGAAGACGCTGGGGGAGGGGAAAATAGGCTGCAAATGCTGCTCGAGGTGGCCATTGCGTGTTGCTTGGCGTCGCCTGAACAAAGGCCTACAATGTGGCAAGTACTGAAGATGCTACAAGAAATTAAAGAAACTGTATTGATGGAGGATTCTGAAATGGACCAACATATTGCCATGTCCTTCTAGTTAATTACTATTAACCTGTCAATAGAGTAAAGAAACAGTAGAGGTGGATGGACCCCCGAGAGCTAACGTTTAAAAAGAAGTGCATAATGCAATGTCTGGACCTTGGCTACCCTCTTCTGAGTTTTGTTGAACGCACTGATGCAATAACACAGAAAAAAACTCGCCAGCATGACAGAATTATTGAAAAGAGAATCCAGGCTTTATATTTTTGGGCCAAAGTAGAATTTAAGGTGAAGGGAGACTTTTTAAAGGGTATGGTTGTGTGGAGTACACCACTATGTCAATTATCCAAAGTCTTTTTCTTTTCTTGTTATCGTAATGGTATAGACTAAGCAGGCCTTGAATTGAATGTAATAATTGACTGTACCTGTGTTGGCGTAGGACAAGTGGTGCTGCGAAGTTGGACAACAAAATGAATTGGATTTGTTTTTCGCTTACCATTATGAAATGCGGTAGCTTAAATTGGAGGCAATTCGTTTTATGTAGCACGTACAACGTACATTCTTCCTTTTCTGATACTTTATGAAGAATATGGAATTGCATTGAAATCAATCTACGTAGAATATGGTATTGTAAATGCAATGAAAATTTGGAATTCAAAAAGGAATTAATTGTTTCTTGCCTGGAACAAAATATTTAAATAATTCAGTTTATAAATTATTTTCTAAAATGTTTATATAGTCAGATAAAGAAAATTAAAATACTTCTAATATAAATTGATATATTTGAAAAATAGAAAAAAGTTATCATTGAGTATGAAAAGTTCATCAGTGTCTGTAAAAATAATTTTTCACCATAAAGTGTTAATTATCTATTTTAATTCATTTAATTAATAAATTATTTAAAAAATAAATTATGCTTTTGATTGTTGTGTACTTTTGTAGTATAGGTAGAACGCAGAAATCGGGTACCACGGGGTCGACTAAAACAATGACTCGCGGACCAAGTCGCGATCGTGATATAATCGTCACGGTCGCGACACGCTAAACAGTGACTTACTGATCTTCAAGTCACGATCGTGATTGTTCAGACAAGTTGACTGTTTTTGCGGTTGATTTCTGATTCCTATATATAGAAAACATTGACAGACGATTTCTGTATGAAAAATAGGAAAAATCCAACGGAGAACTGATTCTTCAATTATTTGGTACACATTTATCAATCTAATTCTGGTTCTTGTTTTTGTTCTCTTTGATTTTATCCGATTGAATCATTCAGTAGTACCACCGAAATAGTTTCAATCGGAAAGTGTTATCACGACTTAAAAAATGCCCAAGCTATCATTGTTCGTTATTCTCTTGTTACTACCACAAATCCCCAACAATCCATTTATACCATACTAATCCCAACTTTACTATTTCTTAAATTTTGTATAATTTAACACTTTGTTAACAAAATATACATGGAAATGAGACTACCAATTTTAATCCCAATAATATTACTCAATTGATGCCTAACTCGAGCTTACCCAGTCCAAAGAATTAGCAAAATTATTTCATTTTGTTAAGTAGAACTATTGTTTGATATTAATATTTGAATATTTTTATTCAAGTCAAAATGTCGTTTGTTTTAATAAATAAAAAACATTAATTTAGAATCTCAAATTAAGCACGATTTCAAATGGAATCATCCTCAAGAAACCAATCCAATGGTATTAAAAATCAATGATACTACTTTATCAAAGTCACCATATAAAAAAACACAATTTATAATATACAAGACTCAAGATATTTTTGACATTCCATTTTTACCTGCAATATCACACGCGTTTAATTCTAAGAAATTGATTGCCATTATGATAGCAAATGCTATACAAAACACCAATTATTCATAAACGGGTGGGCAGGTCAGATTCGGGCAGAGATTGACAAGAATTTATGTGTCTAGGCCCAATTCAACCCGTAAAAATAAAGGATTACTTACAAAAAGTATCTAAAATGCTAAAATAATTACAAAAAGTCATATATTAACAAAAAAAAAAAATTTAGAAAAAATAATTACAAAAAAGTCTCCCTCCTTTGTTAGAGCATCTTTAGTACTTAGTCTATTCTACATGATGTGGCATGTGGAATAGACTACCACAAAATTGACATGGCAATAATTTTAAAAATAGACATTAGTTTTTAAAATATGACTTACACTAGATTGTCTATTTCACTTAGGATTGTATTATCTTAAAAAATTAGATAATAATAAAAAATGGTAATTAACAAACTAAATAACATATTTAATTAAAATACTTATTTAAATCTATTAAAATAATATTAATTTGATGAGTCATTAGTCTATTTCATAGTCTACATGTGGAAGATCAAATAGACTATTTTCAATATTTGAAATGCCACATCATTTTGGAAAGATAAATAGACAATCTAGTGTAGAGTGTTTTTTTTAATTAAATGTCTATTTATGCCTATGTGTTTAGAAATATAAATAAATAGACTAACTACTAAAGATGCTCTTAGAAGAGATTGGTTGTTGATATTTTTCGTAACGTATGTTTGAAATTAATTTTTACTGATTCATTTTGGACTCGAACCTATGGGATATGGATACGGGTACTAACTCTATAAATCCAAAGGACTGAACCGGATCAAAATATTGTTGCTTTTATCATATATAACAATAAAATATTTTCACGATTCTTCTGTTAATTTTATTCGTACTTTTACATTCCTTTTGTAATCACCTTCTATTTTTTATTTAATTTGATTTTTTTAAAACTTAAAACAAACATTTTTCGCAAATCTAAATAAGTACCGTAAAAGTAAAAAAGTAGGAGTAGTATCGACTTTGAAAAATAAAAAAGAAGGATTTAATAGGCATAGCTAGTGTAAGTAGCATTTTATTATTATTAGCGGTGTGAAACTGGATAGCCTCTTCGCCCCTTCCACTTCCACTTCCACCTCAAAGCAGTTTCCTCAACATTCTCGTTCGTTTTGAAATTGAGATGGCACCTGAAGACAGAATTAGCAAGTTGCCCAACCAAATATGAAATATTCCGTACGTGAGAACCAGCCGTACGTTTGTCTAAAAGATGGATATTTATTTGGACCTTGGTTGTTGTTCTAGATCTTAATCCTGGAAAAAGCGCAAAAAACATGCCGAGGAAGACGAATATCCATGTGAGAATGCTATGAACAAGGTTCTAATTCAAATGTTGTACTTATCTTTTACTTTTATTATGTAGCGTTTACAAGAATCAATTGACTGTAAATTTTTATTGATTTGGCAGTTCGCAACAATTTGAAAATATTTGTCAGCCTGAATTTCGGTTTGGTAATTGGCTATCCACAACAACGTCCAGGGCTAAGAATGGGGTATTTTTAGTAGTTTATTATTTTATCTTAAAGTTAAAAGAAGGTAACCATCAGCAGAACCTTTCCAGACTTCACACACAGCCTCAACCTTCCTCTCCGGCCGTCCGCCGGTTGATGCTATTTCCGGTGCCACTTATACAACAGGTTAGCCCTCTATTCTTCCCCTATATCTTTTATTTGGTTTTTTTAGAAAGTTCATGTTATTTCCTTCTCGGCGTTGTAGTTTTCGAGAGTTGCAAGAGATGTAAATCTAGTTGGAATGTCTTGTTGCTTCTTACTCTCCCATTTTTTTTTTAAAAAAAAGGCAATATAGGTGATCCCAAGACCGAGCATCCCAACTAGGTTGGCACCCCCGATATTAGGTACCTATACGGCCCGAAATAAATATATATAATAATAAAATAAACAATTTGTTGATCTCCCGTCATTTTCTTAAAAAAAAAAATTAGTTTTCCATATCAAATCAGACATTAATTTTCGATTTTTTTTTTACTTATTGTTACTTTCACTCCATTTATGGTTG
>CAOJBI010106675.1:0-15885 GCA_948277035.1 Euphorbia corollata
AATTTTTGTTTGTATATATACCAGGTATGAAATAGAATAACCATATTTATACCAAGCATAAAATATGAATGAATATGTAAATAAATTCCAAATCATGTTATTTTTAATACGTCAAGCAAAGTACACGTATAATAAAATATGCTTAGTAATTACTCGTATTTATTTTCATAAAAATAATCAAGTTTATACCAAGTATAAGTGTAATAGCTAAGTCATAAAAAGTCAAAGTTTTGTAAGTATAATTTGCATCATCATCATTTTTTTAATATGAGTAAATATGGACATTATTTAACACTTGTTAAGTTAAACCTACATTTTTATACCAAGTATAGAAATTAACACTTTTCTAATTTTGAGTAATTAAATTCGTAATTAAAATTCACATTCACAACCATTTTCAAATCAAGCCCTACGCTTCGCAACTTCCTTTTTGTACCTTGCGCATTGTATATCCTATACCCTGTTATAGATTGAGACTCAAGCCCACATATAGCCTAGAATGGTTAAATGTGTGACACGTGAGTAGACTTTGTTTCTCCCCTGATGATTAACAAAGTAACTTAGAAAAATAGAGACTCACTGGTGATATAAGGTTGGGAGGCACGAACTAACGATTTTTGCTCAATGTGCAGCTATATATTCTGTCATACATCAAACATAAGCTAACCACGTCTTTATGCAGCCATATTTAAACATCATGACATAAATCTCCTATCTTAGGTTCCCAAAAAAAATCATCATTCCCGACCTTTCAGTCTAAATTCCCGACCCAGTGTCAAATTTAAGTTCTTAAAAGCCAAAATTCTCGACTCTCGAGATAGTTTCCAACTCTTGATTCCTGAAGTCAAATTTTCAATCCAAAGTTTCTCGACCAGCGTGTCGAAAATATCAAATCCAACCCTTGACTCCTGAGGTCAAATTTCCAACTATCAAAGTCAAACTCCCCTATCAAACTTTCGACTCCCGAAGGCAAATTTCCAAATTCCTTGACCAGCGTGTCAAATATCAAATCACACTCTTGACTCCCGAAGTCAAAGTTTCGGCTGTCCAAGCCAAAATTCCTTGACCAGCGTGTCAAATATCAAATCAAACTCTTGACTCCCGAAGTCAAAATTCCGGCTATCGAAGCCAAAATTCCTTGGCCAGCGTGTCAAATGTCAAATCAAACCCTTGACTCCCGAAGTCAAAATTCCAAAATCAAAATCCTCGACCAGTGTGTCAAATCTAACTCTCGACTCCCGAAGTCAAAATTCCGACTATTAAAGTCAAATTCCTCGACCAATGTGTCCAACCAAAATTCCGACTCCCGAAGTCAAAATTCCAGCTATTAAAGCCAAAAATCCTTTGACCAGCGTGTCAAAAACATCAAATCAAATTTCCGACTCCAGCAGTCAAACTTCGGCTATCAAAGCAAAAAATTCTCGACCCTAGCGTCAATTCGTGATCCTCGACCCTTGAGTCAGTTTCACTCTCGACTATCCTCGACCAGTGTAAAAAAAAATTTCGACAGTAGGCTCCCATCATTCATCATACTATACATACATGTACATAAACATTCATTCATTCATTTAGTAAGCCTTTATAGGCCATCTATCATGATCTAATCAAGCTTTGGTTCGTGACAGGAACATAATCCCTGACTTATCATGGCAGAGAAATCAGTTAAAGACACTATTGTATAGATAGTACGAGACTTGCTTCTCTGCCCAGAGTTCATGACTCAATTTCAGGAATCTCAAAGGAATACTGAACTTACAGTGAGAGATCTGCTTCTTTCTCCCGAATTTATGGCACAGTTCCAGGAAGCTCAGGGTACTACCGGGCCATCAATGATGGATGAGGCAGGAATAGCGGAGGTTAAGGCCAAGCTAGCTAACATTGAAGGTGCATTTCCCCGGCTGTTAAAGGGTAGTAGCCCCTCTCATTGGCTCAAGCTGAGGCATGACCAGCTAATTTCGTCATGCCTTACATAGCACCTTTTGATGGAGTGGGATCTCCAGAAGTCGAAATTGAAGGTTACCTCCGAGTCATGACCAGTATGTCTATACCAGAAGCACACATGGTCAACTTGTTTTAGACTACGTTGCGAGGGCCAGCCACGGACTGGTATATGAGGATGTCCACATAAGTAAAATCAGACTGGAAGCTTCTCTGTTCAGCTTTCATCGAAAACTATGCCTTTAACTTGAAGGTAAAGACGACCTTGCAAGACCTCGAAAGGGTAAAACAGTGCCCTAACGAGACCTTTGAATCTTACTACTTGAGATGGATGGCGGTCCAGGTCCTGCTAGACGGAGCTCCTCAGCTAAGTGCTCTAATAGTAAAACTGGTGGATGGATCTAGCTAGAAGTATCGGGATCAGATAAAGATGAGGGACTTCGATTCCTTCAATCAGGTCGTAGACTTTCCAAAGAAGCTGGAAAGATATGAAGAGGAGGACAGGTTAAAAAGAGAAGAAATTCAAACTTACAGTAGGAGCCGAACCTATGAAAGGGGAGGTTCCTCTAAACCAGCAGCATCGGGATTCTCTAAATCGGTTCAGAATACAGTAAAGCAGCTTGATACGGTAGCGGTAGCCCAATCGGTGGTTCGTCAGTCTATCTCACCCTGGGTCGAATCCCTTTCCCAGATTTTTACTAAATTGCGGATGGCTCAGAAGCTGCAGAGTCTCAAGCCTTTCACCCCACCAGCTCCAGCGGATAGGGACAATTTCTGTGCCTATCATGTTGTGAAGGGACACCGTACTAACGAATGCACTTGACTGCTCAAAGACATACAACAAATGATCGCTGATGGGAGGCTAGAAGCCCCCGAGAAGAAGCCAAGCACCCAGACGAACCCACTTCCCAATTTTCAGGCTACTGTTAACGCAATCTCGATAGGGATATGGGGAGGCGAAGAGCAGGATATTTGGGAGAACTTTCAACATGATCCATGGTTTGGGCAAAACGATGTGTTCGATGAGATAGACATGATACAAAGGGTTGAAGTTTATAATAACCTGATGAGAGTGAATGGGTGGGACATCTTCCCTATCCCAGAGCATGTTTTATATTAAGGTTTAACTGACCCTCAAGAGTATCTGGAGATGTTTTACGACTTCATGGACGAAAATGCAATCCTGTTTTACGGGTATCCTCACCAGTTGAGCAGATTACTTAGGGGCTTTGCTGCAGTCTGGTATAAAACTCAGAATGATCGTTTCGTGTGGAATTGGTTCTATGTCTGGGATGCCTTCCTCGACGAGTTCACCCCAGCAAATGCCATTCAGCCAAGTTATGAATTGTGGCCGCAAGAACCACCAGCCCAAACAGACATAGAATGGGAAGACACTCCAAACGATATACCTTTCACCGGGTTAATTGGAGACTATCTACCTTCGGTTTTGGTATTTAACTACGCACCGGTGGTATCAAGCTACAATTTTGAAAAAGGTGAAGGTAGTGGGACGAAGATTGCTGAAGAAGGAGGCTCCCAAAGCAACATTCCTGATTTTTATGACCCGGAGGCCGCTTGGAACGATGACAGCTTCTGGCAACAGTATATTATACCTCAACCGGAAATCTCGATTGAACAAATGGTAGAAGCATTCAGTAGGATGGCACTAGAAGAAGATCCAAATGAAGATCCCGAGGAGGGTCCAGAAGGAAATCCCGAAGAGGAACCTGAAGAGGAACCTGAGGAGGATCCGGAAGAGAAACCTGAGGAGGATCCGGAGGAAGATCCCTAAGAGAATCAGGGAGGAACAGAAGCTAGCAGATGAGGGTAATGAAGAGCCTGAACAAGCAGATGTGATCGATCCAGTATTCATGATCCGTGAAGTGGGTAAAGAGCCGTCTGAGGAATATGTTTGGAAGAGAATCAGGGAGGAACATGAGCTAGCAGCTATGGCAGAAAAAGTTAGAAAACCGAAGTTGGATGAAGAGTTTCCCAAAGAATTAACATACGATGGCGAAGGATTCAGGCATCCCAGAAGCCATGTTCATAGATTTGTTGAGCTCAAGAACGAAAGGGAAGTACACTATGCATACTGGCCCAGAATCTTTCAGAGAACGTTGCGGGAAAAGTGCATTCCCTGGTTTGAAGGCCTGCCTTTTCACAAAAAGATGCTCTGGTGCAACTTGAGTCACGAGTTTGTCAATCACTTCGCCTGAACTGACCCTCCAGCAAGAATGATGCCAGAGAAAAATCCGAGAATGGGGTCTCCCACTCATTACCAGAGTTGGATAGCCAAGAAGTTCCCATGCCCAGTGGATTATGAAAGTTCCACGACTTTCCCATGGTATGTTGAGGAGAAAGGGAAAGCTGTTATCGAATATGAGGAAGAAACAGAAGAGGAAGAATCTGAAGAAAGCGAGGAAGAAGACCTTCCAGAATCAGAAGAGTTAGAAGGAGCGGAAGAAGAACAGTTTGTGCTGGAATTGCTTGACAACATAGAACGATTATCGACTCCAGGAGCATCTTCATCCTGGCTGAACATGATTCGATGGGACAGCACTTCCAATTCTGTGATGAATCAAATAATGCAAGCTAATCCTGCTCTTTCCACAAAGGAAGTCCTAACTAAAGTTGTGGCGCCATTTATGATCTGGCCCATATCTGATGGGAGATCTTTCATAGCAACCACCATAAGGGAGAAACCTTTTATCCTCAAAGAAGTTTCTCTTAGAGAAGACTTTGATGAGTTCGAGGTGTTTGAGCCGAAGCCCGCAACTGTCTGCCCAGTGACTAGAGGAGGGCGGATAACTGGGGCAAGTGAACCAGTGCCTGTTAGGAAGGAAGTCCACATTCCGAATGTAGCTCCTGCAGGGATAGAGATTCCGCTGGTTGAACAACTGAAGTCAACTTCCACTAAAATGAGCATTTGGGATTTGTTATTAACATCCCAAGGTCATAGATTGGCTATTGTAAATAAGCTGATGGATATGGAAGTATCGCCTCTAGCATCGCCAAATGAAATGTATGCCCTCATTGATAACAGTGTTTCTGTTCCTGTAATCCCAGATATCACATTCTCAGCAACTGATCTTTCGAGAGAAGGCTTGTATCACAATCGAGCCTTGTACCTAAAAGCAGATGTGCTAGGAAAGACCATGCCTTGTGTGATGGTAGATGATGGTTCAGCACTTAATGTTTGTCCCAGACAAGTCTTGCCAGTACTCGGGATAAGTGAGGATGCTCTAAAAAGATCGTCCATGGTCATTAAAGCCTATGATGACTCAAAAAAGATGGTGATCGGAACGTTTGAAGCGGAGGTTGCTATCGGGGAAATATCTTCTGCAGTAATCTTCACGATGATAGATATCCCCGTCACCTTTTCATTAGTCTTGGTGCGCCCATGGTTCTATGCCTTAGGCGGAGTCCCTTCCACCTTGCATCAGAAGGTGAAGATTCCATTCCAGGGAAAGATAGTTACCTTGGAAGCAGATGAAGAATCAACAGTTGCAGCACTGGGAATTGAGGATACGATGAAAGGTTTTTCAGTGGCTACGGTCAATGAAGAGGATGATTTTGAAAGAGAATGGTCCCCATGGGTAAAAAGCTATATGAAGAAGCACCTAGCGCCAGTCACCGGATTGGGAGCTCAAGGACAAGGAATGGTTTCTTTTAACATAGGATCTGGGGAAGTTAGCACAGCAGGACTCAGGTATAAGGGAAAAGAAGTAAAAAAGCTTCGATGCAGGAGAGTCAACATGGTGGAGATTTTCAAGCGACCACAGTCAAAACCATACGATGGTACCCCTGAAGAAGTTGAGTATCGAGGATGGACTGTACCGGGATTCGAAATATTTGCTGATGTGGTAGATTTTGCTAAGTACGGTCAAGGTCCATTAGTTAATATGTTGAAAGAAGGTAACTCAGAAGAGAAAGTGTCTGTTAAGCCGATTATTAAGGTAGAGGAGGTCAGTCAGTTAGCCAAGAAGCAGAAAGTAGAGACAACTGATGAAGAACTTCTTGATACCCTCGAAAAGATGTCAATAGATGAAAAGGCCAAAGATGACTTGATGGACAAGCTTATTGATCAGATGAAGCTTCTGATGAAGGGAAAAGCCAAAGTGGAATACGGGAACAGCAGCAGCAGCAGTGCAGATCTCAGTAAGCTGAATGAGCCAACCATCCCCACAAGGTAGCCAATCAAAGATGAAGATCTTTTGCTTGTGGAAGAAGATGATACTTTTGTGTTTATGTCTGACATGTTTGATATGAACAATGCTATGTGTAATAACTATAATGATAATAATGTGAATGACTTTGTTTATTTGGCTTGTGTTTTTGATAATGATCATGCATATCCATTACCACATTCATCCAACATTTTTGGAATTACTGATACGTCACTAAAAGAAGTTAATTTAAACACAGAAGAAAATCCAAAAATAATATCATTTTCCAATAATCTATCCATCGAGCAAGAGAGAGAATTAATAAGAGTATTAAAAAATCACATAGTAGCTTTCGCTTTGTCCTACGATGATATGCCCGGAGTAGACCGAGATATAGCTGAACACCGGATCCCTACAGACTCGAAATTTTGACCAGTCAAGAAGAAGATAAGAAGGTTGCGACCAGAATGGGCCGAGAAAGTCAAATAAGAGATCGCCAAGCAGATCGAAGCTAAGTTCTTGGAAGTAGTAGAATATCCTACTTGGTTGGCCAATATAGTTCCTGTTGCTAAGAAAGACGGAAAGGTCAGAGTTTGCGTAGACTTCCGCGATCTGAACAAGGCTACTCCCAAGGACGACTTTCCTCTTCCACACATCGATGTTTGGTTGATAGCGCTGCAAGAGCTTCCATGTACTCATTCATGGATGGTTTTTCAGGCTACAACCAGATATTGATGAACGTCATTGACAAGTTCAAAACAGCCTTCGTCACTGAATGGGGAACATACTGTTACAAGGTTATGCCCTTTGGGCTGAAGAACGCAGGGGAAATGTACCAGAGAGCCGTCACCATGCTACTAAACGACCTTATACATAAAGAAGTGGAGGTATACGTTGATGATATGCTTGTAAAGTCCGATACGCCAGAAGAGCATCCTGCCATTCTGGACAGGTTTCTTACCCGAATTGAAAAGTATAACCTGAGACTTAATCCCAAGAAATGCGTTTTTGGAGTCACGTCAGGAAAACTCTTGGGACATATAGTAAGTCAAAGAGGCATCGAAATGGATCTAGATAAGATCAAAGCCATCATGAATATGCCTGCACCAAGCACTGAGAAGGAGGTCCGAAGCTTCCTCGGGTCTTCACAGTACGTAAGCAGATTCATTGCTCAGCTTACAATGATATGTGAGCCCATATTCAAGCTACTAAATAAGCAACAACCAGTCATATGGAATGATCAGTGTTAGATAGCTTTCGAGAAGATCAAAGCACATTTGGCCAATCCTCCAGTTTTAAGGCCACCAATGCCTGGAAAGCCGCTGATATTGTACTTAGCAATCGAAGAAAGATCTGTTGGGGCAATGCTAGTTTATGAATAAGAAGATAAGAAGGAGTATACAATCTACCACCTTAGCAAAAAGCTGCTAGAGTACGAGTCTAGATACACGATAGTAGAGAAGACTTGTGCCGCCATGGTTTGGTTGACAAAGAAGTTAAGGCACTACTTCCAGTCGTATCGAGTGCAAGCAGTGGCCAAAGTAGATCCTCTGAAATACCTGTGCCAAACCCCCTCTTTAGCTGGGAAATTATCCAGATGGTTGTTACTGCTGTCAGAATTCGATATTGAGTATGTTACCAAGAAGGTCATAAAGGGCCGAGCAGTAGCCGAATTCCTTGCTAGCCAACCGCTTGATTCGGAGTACGTGGAGAATTTGGAGTTTCCTGACAAACAATTGGCCTCAGTAGCTGTGGAGCCGAGAAGGTGGAAGATGTTCTTTGATGGAGCAGTGAACATGAAAGGAGCAGGACTCGGAGTGATCATTATCACCTCTGATAATGAAATCATCCCTTTATCCAAGAAGTTAGAATTTCCCGTCACCAACAATTCGGCAGAATATGAAGCCTGCTTGTTTGGTATGAATTCATTGCTAACGATGAAGGAAGACACCGTTAAGATCATTGGAGACTTAGCATTGGTGATTAGACAAGTCACGGGAGATTGGGAGTTGAAAGAAGAATCCCTTAGGCCTTATCTTGAAGATATATGGGTAAAAGCAGCGCTATTCAGTTCATGTGAGTTCTGCCATATGCCTAGAGAAGAAAACCAGATGGAAGACTCCCTTGCTACTCTGGCATCCATGTGGGAAGGACCACAAAAGCAGCTAATGCAACCACTCATTATGGAAACCACTGCGATACCATGTTATCTCTCGGTAGTAGAAGTTACTATGGAAGACGAACAACCCTAGTATACAGATATCGTGCAGTTCTTGACCAGTGGAACATATCCTACAAGGGAAAATGACTCAGAAAGGACTACGCTCAGAAGATTGGCAGTGTAATTCAGACTGGTTGATGATCAATTGTTCAAAAGATCTTCAGACGGTCTGCTATTACGTTGTCTTTCGCAAACTGAAGCATAAAAGCTGACCAAAGAAATTCATGCAGGATCCTGTGGGCCTCATATGAATGGAGCCATGTTATCTAAAAAGATCCAACATCTTGGGTATTTTTGGTTAACTATGCTGAGCGATTGCATTCAGGAAGTAAAGCTTTGTCACGAGTGTCAGATATATGGAAGCATCAGCCACCTCCAGCCGACAGAATTACAATCCTTAACCACGCCTTGGCCATTTTCAGCCTGGGGAATTGATATCATTGGAGAGATAAAGCCTTCATCCACCAATGGGCATCGCTTCTTAGTAGTGGTTGTCGATTATTTCTCCAAATGGGTGGAAGCTGAGTCATATACGGGCATCACGGCTAAGAAAATGGCACGATTCATCGAGAAACACATCTTTGCTAGAATCGGCATTCCTCATCACCTAGTGATTGATACTGGAGTTCAGTTTCAAGGAGAAATGGCAGATCTAATCAAGAAGTATGATATCGAGCACCATCGCTCTTCCCCCTACAGACCACAGGCCAATGGAGCAGTTGAAGCAGCTAACAAGTCAATGAATAAGATCCTGTCTAAGATGGTTATAACTCACCGAGATTGGGCTGGTCATTTACCTTACGCCTTGTGGGGTTATCGGACTAGCATCAGGACTCCCACAGGACAATCTCCATTCTCGTTAGTATATGGAACTGAAGCTGTCTTGCCAGCAGAAATTGAAGTCAAATCCTTAAGAGTTGCTCTAGAAGCAATGTTGGCAGAAGAAGAATGGGCTCGCGCCAAATACGAGGAGCTAAACATGATCGATGAGAAAAGGTTAATAGCTTTGGATCGTCTTCAGATGTACCAACAACGAATGGCAAGAGTCTACAATCGAAAGGTCAAATGGCAGAATCAACCATTAAAGGCTGGAGATTTGGTTTTGAAACAATCTCGTAAGACACATACAGACCCCAAGGGTAAGTTTCAACCAAATTGGGATGGACCGTACATGGTGAAGCAAGTTCTGACCAAAGGAGCTGTCAAGATCTCGGATCTAGATGGAAATGAGTTTATCAATCCGGTCAACCAGGACAAATTGAAAAAATATTTCATTTAGCATAATGCCAAAGAGCTAGTGAGGGCTTTCGACAAAAAAAAACGTTTATGACAAAATCCTTACGGAGTCATGAGCGGCGATGGATACTTATTGGAAACAAATATTATTAACTTGTGTGTTTGAATAAAAATTCTTTTTGTGATATGTTATTTTGCCAAAAGGTTGAATGGATGCATTAATGGAAATGTAATATCGTTATTACAAACACACCAACATAAGTCATATTATAATAAGAACCCGCTGTTCTTTGGTACAGACAAAAAGTTGGGTCTAAACTTTATACATATAAGTAGATAATACTAGAAACACTCGACAAATTAGATAGTTAAGTCTAATATTTATGATATAGGATGAGCATCTAGTGACTCGGACCTGTCTGCTGCTCGTTGCATTCCTTTGTAATTCTTCTCTTCTCTTCACGGGAATTTGTAGTTCGAATGGCAAGCAACCAGCCCTTGTAAGCCGTGTTGACTACAAGACTGAAAGGAGCAGAATAATCCAGAGTGACTGTTGAGCGTTGAGCCCACCTTTCAGCATATATCTCAATGTAATTTCCAATAAAGGTGTGATCCAGATCAGATACAGTCATCAGACAGAGAACGTTAGGAACGTCCTGCACTCGACCATACTGGCGACAAAGATGGCTTGGAGAGTATAAAGTAATCTTGTCAAGACCTATCAGCACAACACCATTCATCCAGATGTGTGTTACAACCTCACTAATATCCCACCAGGGGCAGGTCCACCTGATCTTGTCCAAACGCATGTTCTGAAGGATATGAAGCCACATCAGTGGAATCCAGCTAGGGTCATTGGGAGAAGTATTTCTGCAAACTCGTAATGCTCCATGGAGGCTCAGTCCAGGGATTTCGCGACTCTGGATTATGACTTCACGTCTGGCTGAGGCACGCATCCTGAAAAAGTCCATCTTGTTTGCAGTATACTGGAAGCGACACTCAGGAATAACAATTGGTGTATCATATGGAATCTTCAAAATGGCACTAAACTCTTCAAGCAAGGGGCAGAGTTCGTGATCCCCAAGTCTGAACACGCTATCAATAGGATCCCAAAGACTGATTGCAGCGTCAATAAGCCTAAGATCAAGGTTGACATTGTGAAAAATGCGCCAATTCCATAAGTGACAGGACTTTAAGCGATTCCAATATTTCTTGTCAATGCTGAACAAGAAATTGCGAAGATCTTCTCCAAAAACACCCATGGAATTTTAATGTGTTTTGCTTTTCATGGCAAGTAGCCATACGCAGTTCAAGGGGCAATCTGTCAATATTGACAGATTACCCTGAGAAATGGATTTGGTTAAGTTGTTATTTAAGCAGAAATGTCATTCATTCAAAAGCAGTGGTAATTGTTCATGAGGAGATTGTGATCAAAGCAGTAAATTGTTCATGCGGAAATAAAAGGAAAGCAGATAAATGTACCAAACATAAGGTCCCCACATATGGACCAAATAAATGAAAAAGAAATTGTTCAAAGATCTGATCTAAAGGAGCCTAGACCTAGCGCTCCTAGTCTTGGTCTGGCATGGCATACATATCATAAAACAGGAATACATACAACGAGGAGATGATTATTAGCAGTCCAAAGGTCGCCCATGCGACGAATGAATCTCCGTCGAACTCGCTGTCAGCAACATGGACCTGCACAAGAAAACAACAATGTCAGAAGCCCAAATTTGGAATCGCAAGTTATAAAAACAAGTATCTTACATGAGTCGTCCCAACAGGAGTATGAGGCATAAGCATCTGAGGATCAACAGCAATGTCAGGGTAGTACTGGGACATGTCGGGCCTGAATAAGCCCATGTGAAGATGCTAGCTCTGAAAGTCCCTATGGCCCTCTATCATGGCATGCGCGCCCCGAGCACTCAAAGAATACCCCGAAGTGCTAGCTCGCCGACCTCTCTTCCTACCCCCAGCCTAATGCATTTACAACAAACAAAAAAAAACAAAGCAAAAAGATACGCATGGTCACTTGCATGTACATGTTACGAGATAGGGGAAATGGAAAAGGAATTAAACTTTTTACCCTCGAACTACTAGCTCCCCTAGTGGCCGCAACACCCCCTGACGGGTCATCATCATCATCATCGGCGTCATCATCGTCCTCGTCGGCGCTCCCATCGGTGTCCTCCTCAACCCCGTGGATAGGCTCACGGTCTACCCTAGGAAACTTGAGCAACTCGGTGGTGCAGAACTCAACATACGGCATAGGGGCCTCATCGGTGTCCTCCCTCTCAAATGTCAATCCCTCTGGGCCGCACATAATCTCAAAGCCCGGTGCATTATAGGACCAGAATACCCATGAAGGTACAGGAGGCGGGGTCACTCTCGGCATGCTCTTATCCCACCCTATGATCCGCTCTCCTAAATACCACTCCTCAGAATAGGGGCTCTCTAGGATAAACTGTCTATAGGTGAAAGGGGCAGCATTGGTCATTTCTTGCGACCACTCGGTGTCAGGACCCCAAAGCTCAGTCGGAATCTAAGGGTCATTCGCATTTTAACAAAATCAAGTGTTCATCTAATGCATTAAAACTAAAATTTCTCATATCATCAAGTAGCTAACTTACTACTACAAGGCATTGTTTTTACCACATAATAAGTATATATTAAATATTATCATATATATCATGAATATTTAAATAGCATACAAAAATTCATAAGCGTATAAATTTTTTCACTATGCATATTAATCTCAAACATGTGACAAGGCATTTGATTTAGCATACCTATACAAATATATATACGTGTTTGTAAATAGTTTTTAAGTACATAAGCCTTAATTTTATCTTTAACTAGGCATATAAAAGCACATTTTTCATACATAATAAGTTAAACCAAGTTACATAGCTAAACTATACATATTCTAACTATACATATTTTTGTACATAAACATGCATAAATAAATAAGTAAAAAGCAAAAGAAAGAGTCACTTACGTGATTGAAATTCAGCCCACCGATCTTGTTTAAAATAGATGCCCGAGATTGTACAGACCACTTGCGGAAGTAGTACGGAAGGCGCGGAAACTGAGGAAGCCTGTCATAATATTGAGCCGGCTCGAGCTCTGGAGGATTAGCCATGCACATTTCATAAAACCAAATCTGTAAAATAAAGTTTTCATGTCAGTCACCATTTCACAATCAATCAATTTACTTATTTATTTCTTACCCCTAGAGTGAGGAGGGAGGACTTGTACTCTACAATCTTCTTTCTCACATTCTGATCAAGGGCGAAATATACTTGAGCTAGAGCAGCTTTGCCCTAGGCCTTCCTATCGAAGCCATCCAGATCGATCAGACTCGGTAGAAGATTCAGATTCACAGTTTAGACGCCCTTAGAAAAGAACCAGAAGGACAAAGTGGCAGCCAGAAATGCTCGAGCCTCTTGACGAGCACTCAAACCCACGGGCCTATTCGGATCCAGCCAGAACTTCTCCAATTTGGCGCATGAGACCTTCCTACCGTTGCCTCGATAACCGATCAACCGCTCGATGAGATCAGCGTCATAGCGCACGTCGAGGGAGCAGTTGAAATGGATTATCTCTTCCGTAAAGCTCATCCCCGTGATAGCACAAAAGTCTACTGGAGTAATCGTAAACTCCCCACACCGAAGATGGAAGGTGTGAGTAGTGTCCGACCACCGGCTCAGGAGAGGGGAGGCAATCTCGTCGGGAAGGCGGGGATAACCATGGTGTTTGCTGTACCGACAAGCAACTACCAAACGCCCGAAACTCATATTATTCACAATCGCCTTGACCTCGTCAGACAGGGCCTTGTACCACCGGTGGCCCTGCTCTACGGTCCCGCAGCGATGACTTATAATCTGCAAATCAAGATAAATACATTCAAGAGGCAAAATCTCGCAAAACAGAAAAGCAATTCAAGCAAAAATTCAAATCTGTCAAAAATAGGGGAAAATTCACGGTCGTGAATTTACCCCCCTTTTTGACAGATTCTGTTTTCAAGCGGAATTCCCTTCTGGAAAAAACAGGGGAAAATTCACGACCGTGAATTTTCCCCCAGGACCAGGTTCCGCGTTTTTTTTACGAAAAACGCTGCGTTTTTCCATATGGGCGAATTCACGGTTATGAATTCGCCCCTTGTTTTGATAGAAAATTTGCAGAACCAGAAAACACAGGAATCAAACTTCCAATTCAATACCAATCCGATTTTCACCAAAAATCACACATGCAAGCCACAAAATCAAGCCTAAAGCCCTAAAATCCAAACTATTTCACCTAAACATCAACTAATTCACATAAAATCCATCCAAATTCATCAAAATCCATCAAATTCCAAAATTGCACCAAAAATTCAAAAACACATTCAAATCATTCTATACTCAATTCTAACTATCCTAATCCATCAACAACCACTCGAAATCGAAAAAGGAAGCCAAGGAAGTGAAGGAGACTTACGTGTTGGCGCGAGAGATGGCTTTGTTTATCGTAGGCCGCCGGGACTTCATGGCCATGCTTGATCGTGTAGTATGCCATAGAGGTCGGAATCCGGTAGAGGTCACGAGAAATGAACCTTGGGATAGGCACTTCCACTCCATCAATGTTGTGCACCTCGCTCACGACGAGGCTCCCATCGACCCGAACCTTTCGGGTGTTCAACTTATACCACATGGACAATATCATAAACTGAAACAAGATCGGAAAGAGGGGGAAGAAGAAAGTCGAAAACATGGTTGCAGTTCTAACTGAAGCAGGATTCGAAAAGAGGAGGAGAGGTTATGGGAGGAGAAGAGACCGAATGAGCATGGGAAGAGGCAAAACTGCCTATTTATCCATGTGGGCAATTCCACGGTCGTGGAATTGCCCATATGGATAAACGTGCATTTACTTCCCCCCATTAACTGCAACAGTAAGTCGGTTTGACCAAATTCGAATTTTGAAGTTACATGGTCAATTCTACGACCGTATATTTTCCCATAGGTGGCAAAATTTTATTTTCTATTTATTTTAAGCTGTTTTCAGTCCAAGTTTAAAATATTTTCACAAATATTTTAAATACACGGACCGAAGTTTAACAAACATACTTGATTTTACAATCAAAATATTTTTTGAAAATAGTTGTTCAAAAACATTTTTAAATCGAAGGGGCAAATTATTTTGTTTTAAAATATATCGATTTAAGAAATGTTATTCACACACTAAAAAACACGCCTGTTTCGCGTACATGAAAATTTTTCACTCACAATTTAAAAAAATTTATGTACGCGAGGGGCAAACTGTTAGCACGGTCCGTTCCATCCCGATGATGAAAAATTACCTACGTCAGTTCACCGCGGATCAGCGAAAGCCAGTTGGAACCAAATTCCCGCTTAGGTTTCCGAACCCTAGAAATTTCAAAATTCCTTTTCACGTCAGTTGTTCTCTTTCTACAATAGAAACGAGAATAATCAACCGAAAGTCAGAAAACCAGAACCGGAAAAGCTGTCTAGGGTTTAGTACAACCCTAAAAGCCCATTTTGAAGGCCTAAACGATCGAATTTGGCCAAAATAAGGTGGGACTAGGGGCCAAAGGCCCCTAATTTTGTTCATTGGGCCATTTCTGCCAAGATAAGGTCCAATGGGAAATTACACGGTCATGGATTTTCTCATAAACATTCCAGTGGCATATCGCCATTCGAAAATCGCTTCTGTTTCTTTTAGGATCAAATCCACGATCGTTGATTTTCCCCTAGGGTAATCATTACGGTAATTAATGCAAAATTACAGCTCATGGTCAATTCCACGACCGTGGAATTTCCCCTAGGCATAATCATTACGTTTAATTAATGAAAATTAATAGCTAAGCATAATGGTCAAATTAACGGTCTTGAATTTGCCCATATGGGAAAATTCACGGTCGTGAATTTTACCATCTCTGACAACATTAATTGACGGAGTGACAAGCAGCCAATCACTGCTTAGATGGTCAAATTCACGGTCGTGGAATTTCCCCGGTTGTGGAATTGCCCCGACAGATAATATTCCGATCAGTAAACTTTCCGGATTTGCCCTAAGTAAATCTAGATTTTTACTGGGAAAATCCACGACCGTGGTTTTTCCCAGTAGTATAAAAACACCCTTTCGGGTCCATTTTGAGTTTAGCAAGCATTTGAAACAGAAATTTGAAAGGGAGAAGAGAAAAACAAAAGCTTTATACTTGTATTAAGCTCTGTTTCTTCATTTCTTTCTTCAGTTCAAGTCCTAATCCCAATCCAGTCAACTTCTAACCGATCCAAGCTCGGTTTTCTTAGTTTTCGTCTC
>CAOJBI010107681.1:0-15917 GCA_948277035.1 Euphorbia corollata
TCTTTCAGTAGTTTAAAATTTTTAATTTACTTCAAAGAAATGACCATTTTTTGCTTGTGAAACGTTCTTAGCTTGGAATATTCAGATACATGTAGAGATTAACTTCATCCAGCTAATCAACTATAAGAAGACAAATAGTAAAAAAAGGCTTCGCAAATTACCATAAATCTAGAGTGAGACAACTTGCATGAACTCGAAACAATAATGCCAAACAAAATATGATGGTTAAATGAATAGATAAAAAAGAACAAAAAGAACATAATTAGTTAAGACGACCTGATCAACAGAATGCAGAATTCGTGAAAAGAATAAAGAGATTAAAAGCAAAAATAGGAGAAAAGAAAGAAGAACCTGGTGGCGATGAGAGATGAGTTCGTCGGAATCATCAGAGTCATTATCGATGAACTCGTAATCAGCAACATCGGCGTCATCGCTATCGAATGCATCATCGCCGCCGCTGTAGAAATCATCGTCGGCGGATTCAGCGGCGGCATCCTGCATATAGAAGTCATCCTCGGAATCCATATATTGAGAATCAAATAAAAAAGAAAGGAAACCCTAAACAGAAAGAATCGAAGGGATTAGATGAAGGAGGAGGAATGAATAGAAGTTAAAAAGGAAGAGTAAAAGGTTGAAAGCGAGAGAGAGAATAAATGGAGGGGGAGGGTAGGTTTTGTAAATTTGAGAGCAAAACAATTTGTGAAATGGAAAATCTGAGACCAATTTTGTCCGAAAGAGAAAGAAAACATTGGAAGCTTGTGCTTTGCTTTTTCTGTTGACAACCGAGATTGATTTTTTAATCACATATCAGTTTTTTTAATTTCATCCTATAATACTTTTAACATTACTTAATAATTTTAGCCTTTTTTTCATGCTTACTTTCTTACCGATGGATCAGGAATTAGAGATGATCTTTTTATAACCATAAATTTATATCATTTCACCAAAATAACAACACTACATGTTTTCTCAATGTCAACAACATAATTCATTTCGAAAGTATCATTTATTAGGAAAAAAATCTTTTGTCCTCAAATCTCTGTCCCCTCCTCAAAAATCGACAAGTGTCATTTTTAATGAGATTAAAAATTAAATACTAATAAAATATAATATAACATGACATTTGATAATTTTTTAATGAATGACAGGGAAGGGGGTAGGGATTTGGAGATAGAGGATTTGATTCCCATTTATTCAAAGGGATTTAATATTATTAGATTTATCATTATCTTACATTTTACAATCATTGAACCGAAAGACAAAGTATAATCACTTACAAAATTCCTAAATTTAAAGTGTTTTTTTTACAAATTTATCTTTCAAAATAATTACTGTTTTCTTTGTTTACAAATGGAACAAATAAGTGAAAATTGTTATTATAAAGTATACTTGGTATAATTAATAAATTTTTAGGATAAACTGAATATGACTAGTTTAGAGACGTGCATTTAATTTCGTTCATATATTTATAAATTCAAATTCAGATGGCAGCCAAAGTAAAATTAGAATTGTGTGAAGAAGCGAAGTGAATTGAATCATAAAAAGCGGGAGCTCGCTTTTATTACACGCTTTGGTTTAAGAAGTCTAAAATACGAAAAAAAACCATCAAATTTCTTGAAGATAAATTAGGAATAGTATTACAAGTTGAACAGGTTTTATTGAATAGCTCAGAATAACACAAGTTTAGTAATTTGAAGGTATAAATTGAATGTTTTGCTGGTGGGGTGAGAATTGTACAAAGGGTCATACGGTTGCAGGTTTTAGAGTAAGAAAATCAGAGATTTTGTTGGTGTAGAAATCCGGTTGAATGGAGTTATCCGGGCTTTGCAGCATTGGCAATGAAGTCACACCTATTCGCAACAAAACCACACTGTTACGTTTAAAAGAAATTTATGCGAGTGGGTGGGTGGGTGGGTGGGTAAGTTACCTGAGAGAACAAGGAGAGTTTTGCATCCACCATTTTGTCCGAACAAAATATCAGTGTCTAATCTATCTCCAACCATGCAAATCTGCGACTTGAGAATTCCAAATCTGAAATCAACCAATACACATCATCATCTTAAACAGATTGATCATCAAAGATCCTATGACTTTAGGTAACAAGTCTCAATAGCATACTCGTTCGCCAGGTAATCCATCATAAAAGTCGAGGGCTTTCCAACAACCAAAGGTTCACGTTGGCTTGATCCGGCAATCGCACCGACCATCGAACCACCACCTGAAACGAAAACAAAGCAATGTATCACATATCACTCTCTAGCATCATTTTGTACTTTTCTTAACAATATAAAATGAAATTTTACTCTACTTTCAAGTCCAATATGCATAAAAACATCAACTGTCATGTTCTTTATACCCATTTTATGAGAACATATTGTCATGGCTCGCAGCTCTTACTCTACAAAACATTGCTATACATGTGTGAGACGTGCGAAGACATATCAATATGGTCAAAATGGGCAGCAAGGCATCGCGAGGAATTGTGAGAATGTGGCAAAGCAATGCGATGCGACAAGGAGTACACTCGCACTTGGAGAAAGCAAATCTGCAGGCCACGGACTTGGATTGGGACGAAATTACATGGCAAGGTCCGTAACATGTTTGACAAGGTGTGAGCCAAAGATTGTGGGAGAAAATATCAATGCATCAAAAAATATGTGAGATAAAGTGAAGTTTGGCGGGAAAATAGGCCTGCTGGCACCCCTGCCCACCAAACCTCGCAACAGCCCAGTCCAAGCAAGACTGGACACCTGGATGCTACAAGAGCCCAAATCCAATGCTAAAAGCCTTGCAGAATGTTCCAGATCCCTCTGGCAACGCCCAGTTGCAAAAGGCACCAGAAAGTGTCGCCAAAGCTCCTGACACTTCCATAAATGGGCTGAACTTGTCTAAAGCTATCTCCAAGCTTCCCAACTGACTTTATGGGATTTTCTAGGCTAGAATATTCCTAAAATATGCTAAAATAATTGTAGCACATGTTGAGGAGGTGAGATTAGTATAAATACCCATCTCCCCCTCATTTTGTAACACATCAAACACACAAAAACATGCTCAAAAGTAGCATAAAACATAAAGTTTTCTTGTAAGCTTATTGTGTGTAATAAATACACACTTCTTTGACACATTACTTGCTTGTTACCTTCATTCTATTGTTAGCCAAGCATTAATTCAAAAATGCTTACTTAGTTCTCTCATAAGCAAGTACTTTGAGATCGAGCTAAGGCCGCACTTACGCTAGGTAAAACATTTAGTATGTGACAATATGCTCCAGGTGAATACTAGAAAGTGTTTCCAATCCGAAAATGAAGAGAAAAACGAATTGAAGTATGGGTAAGAGAGAAAGCGCCTCCAATCCGAAAATGAAGAGAAAAACAATGTGAAGTACGGGTAAGAGAGATGAGAACAAACCTGCCCATTCCTGAGCATCTGTGAGATGAGTGACAGCATCACGATTTGTAGCGATAAAGAGACACCCTGGATTTTCCCTAACACATAGTGTTCCATACCTTCCTCACAGAGACACAAAAATGGATAAGCAATTTAATTGTTTGTTTTGGGATGTTGGAGTGTGCATACTTGTGCAGTTATAGATTTGAAACTTACTGGACTTTGTAGTAATTGAAATAACGGTCAAATCCGACCACAACTGCCCCTACCTGTATAGCCGATATGGAAAATTATTTGGTATGCATAGTATATGGGAATGAAACTAAATGTTGTTCCCTTAGGCTGTTAAATGTAGAAACCCGGAAAGTGGTCTTTAAAATACTAAAGATGCTGAAATGCAAAGAAAGAAGGTGAAAAAATTTACATCCTTATCATGCTCCATTAAAAACCCGGGCTTCAGCTCTATCTTTTTGTCTCCATCCTCCTGCATAAACATGTAACAACAACACAAGGGGATAAGTTATGCATCCAATGCACGCCCGCAACAAGTGAAACATGTCACTGAATTTGAGTTAATCATTAAGTTCGAGTCATGAAAGTATCAGTCGACTACTTCAGAAATCCAATTTTCAGAGCATACGATGAAATCCAGTGTAACACCCAGTAAACAGAAACCAGAAAACAACTATTCAACATTCCAGCGCTGAGCTTACCGTGGATCAAAGCCACCACCCTTTTCCACATCATTTTCAAAAATAAGAGTCTCTTCATCGCTATTCTAGCAACAACACTCATCAAAGACATAATGAAAAAGAAAATTCATAAAATTGCAGCTATTCATCTCCCTTTTCTGTGAATAAAGGGGAAAATGGCACAATTTCTGAGTTTCAAATGCAGATAGAAGAGAAAAGGTATAAAAGGTTCATTCGGCAATCCCTTCCTAACCCTTGGGAGCGAAGCAGATATTTAGCATTATGTTCAAAACCAAATTACGAATGGTGTAAGGATCTCTGGTAGTTCAAGCCCGGTATCAAATTCAATAATGTAACACACTATAATTGGTAGCTGCGCCATCTAAGAGTGCATGACCATTCGGATTCACATACCAAAAAAGTTTACTCCACATTTGATTTTAAATCCAACTAGTACAAGGTATTAGAAAAAACCAAGATGCACTGTACTGAGCCACAAGTACTGGTATATGAGCCATAAACAACAGAAAATAATGGAAAATTGAAATGATGCATACGGGGCCACCAATGTATTTGAACCCAGCAAGATCAAGTTCCTTCAAGATGCCTTCCTCACCAATCACATAAACCTAAAATCATGAACATTTAGCAGTCTTTCATCAGCTGCTTCCCACCTTGCAATTACAATTTACAAAAGCTAGGAGACAGATTAGGTTACCTTCTTCTCTTTTGGGAAATTAATGGACTTCAAGTATGCAGCTGCTGCGAAAGAGGATGCAAAAATTTCCTCCTGGAAACAGTTTCAATGCATCAGCAGATGCCATTATGATCACCAAATTAAACTCATTCACAGAAAAAAAAGTAATTAATCAAAAGAGCAAACCTCATTGACGTTCAGACCAAGTGTCTCGAACTTTTTACCATATTGTTTCCTAGACTTTGTGGAGTTGTTGGTGACAAAAACCAACCTTTTTCCCTGTAAATAATATGTGAGGTTTAGGGAACTTTTATGAATCAATTAAATAACCCAAAGAAACAAACCAACCCTTGAACGAAGCATATCAAGAGTATCAGGGACTCCATCAATCAATTTGTCGCCTTTCCATATAACTCCTGCAAAATTCATCAACGACCCATTACATAAGAGAAATCAAGATTTAAAATTTATTTAGAAAACAATGAATCTTACCATCACAATCAAAGATAAAAGTCTCCACAGAGTCAATAAGCTCATCGGCATTCTTCAAAGGTTGAGCCGATGCTCTCGTCTCCATTCGAGAAGCAGAAATACTCTTTCTAGTGTTAAGCTTAAAACTCTGATTCCATCTGGTGTGTGCAACAGAATAAGAATTAAAAGTGTGCCTTTTAAGCCCCAAAAATTTGGGTATTGTAGGAGAAACAACTGGTAGTGAAACAGAGGACGAGACTACAGCTGTTCTGTTTTGCATCTCTGCTTCTGAGTTAGTTATGATTTCTCCACTTTTTTTATTTTCTATTATTTTAAATTATTATTTTGCTTATTAATTATACTTTTGTACAGTATACACATAAGGTTTGGGCGTGGTTTTTGAGGTGGTGATTAAAAGTTGAGAGTTGAGGCTGAGAATGGGTGGCTGGTTGGATAAAATCATAAAAACACATCCCTATCTTGCGAAGTTGGAACCTTTTCAGTTTTCACTGCATGGGCTTCACAAAGTTGGCTATTTGCTGTTTCTGCTTGCAACGTGCCTCTTTTTATGGTCTGATTCATAGTTATATTGAAGAGTGGCTTGCAAAGTTCTGTTTCATGGAACCAAATAGACCAATCGTTTATATATAAATAACCTATTTCAAATTTATCACATTTCAGCGTACAAAAGCATACATTTTTGGGCGCGCAGTTAATTAGAAGTTACATTTGCGCAAACAATAGTTGAAAAATATTAAGTCACCAAAAAGAAATACAAGGACTCCATATTTATAACAAAAGAAAATAGCTTGCAAAACGAAAGCTATCACCTAATATAGTTACCATAAACCTTTCTGGTTTCGAAAATGCCTTGGTTACTGCCATTGCTAGTTTTAACAATCGGAAAAGGAGGAAATCAATATCATTTAGCTTCATAACTTACTCTGAGAACCAAGCCAGAAGGGTTAGAATTAGAACCAATCTGAAATCTTCGGATCCCACCCAAATGGCATCAAAATGTGAACCATAGTATGCACAAAATCATGCTAGCTAACAACTCTTCCACTATTAATAATCAGAATATCTCAAAGCCATACATCTCCATTTTGTCTATTTGATCTTCACTGTAGTTTCATATACATTATCATAGCTACTAAAATTAAGTTAGTACTACTTCAGAATGGGGTTTTTGCTTGTTTGCCTATACCCCCTACATGTACATATACTGCAAATACTACCAAATCCTTCCTCCGCAAAATACTTGGAGAGAACTACTTCCGCCAAGTCTACCATAAGTCCTGAGATCACTGTTCCAGGGGTTTAAGTTTGTTGCAAAACTCCTTGAAGCCTTCTAAACTAAACCACTCTTCTGTCATCTACAGTTTGAACAAAGCAAAACTCAATACTAGTATATCTGATACATCCCTCACTTAATAAACATGACAGCAAGTCAGAAAGCCTACAAAGTAAGGGAATTCCTCCTTGACGAACTCCTCAGGTGCATTGCGCACGAACAAATCTATGAAGTAGAGAACATAGTTACCACAGTCTTCATCATTTTTCTGCTGTGGGACCTGAAATAATTTCAAAAAGATATCTGCAAATAAGCATCCAATAATCCAGATCAAGAAGGCTCCAAAGATGCCACATTGAAGTTACCTTAGGCACCAATAATGGAATTTGAGAAATGGACTTCATGCTCTCAGACTGGCCCTGAAATCTGAAAATATCTGACACAAACCTGCAAAAATGGCAAGTTTAAATTCTCATTTTCACATGGAAACTGAATCTTTAATTTGTGCATACTTTCTTATTGTTGGTTCAAACCGCTCTGGACCTGCCATCTGAAGTGAATCAAGCAACAGCATGCATGGAACCTTATCTGATTGCAAATTCTCAGCAAAGTTGCAAATGATCAAGAGGTTCCAGTGTCCCCTGAAGGCAATACATATGAAACATCATATTCTCACACACCAAATAAAGATATTTAGTGTAATATAAGAGTGTGTGTTCACAGAGGAACATATATGTACATATACCAATGAACAATAGGAATCAGAACATATTTCTTTGTAAAAATGGGCTTATCCTTGATCCAAGGCTGGATAAATTCTTTCTCAGGTGATTGCATATAAGCAGAAAACCACATGCAGTCAAAGTATGTAAAGGCAATCCTCTTCTCTTCTGGAAGGTCGTTCCACAAATTTCTACACAGTTGAAAGAAATATTCAAAAACATCACAACACTTTATTCTAAAACTACAGTGACTAATTCAGAAAACTAATGAACAAGATGCCTCACTGAAAATGGAAGTCAAAGTCTTTAGTACTTAGTCCTGCTCTAGAGCCAGCCTTGCCTTTCCTCACCCTTGACTTACGATAGTAACAAACAGGTTGCGAGGGGCGTGAGGATAATATTTCCAAGCATTCTATCTCTCCATCCAGTTGTGGTTTCAAGGAACATGAAGATGATTTTTCCAAGCATTTCACTACTTTTCCCGGTCGTGGTTGCGAGGAATGTGAAGATGATTTTTCCAAGCATTCTGTCACTTCCTCCGATTGCTTTCCAGTCCTTTTCCTCCGAACATATCTTATGCAAGGCTCTTCAGAGTTTGTAAAAGCATAAGAAAATTGTTCATCGACTTCTTTATTCACAAAAAACAACGAAATTCACTGAATTTACCCAATTTTATAACAAAAAAAGAGAACATAGAAATAACTTTGCTCCCAAACCAAATTGTCATCATTATGTCCATATAAAAAATTGTAGAATTTCTATTAGAAACTTTGATTTAGTATATTAAGCCATACATCAATTAAGAAACATAAATTGCAAAGACGAATTCTATCATGACTAAAAAAGCACGAGAATTCCCCCAAAACAACGAGAAAACACATCATAATAATAAAGCCAGAAACACAAATATCAATACTTTCTCTTCAAAAGATCTTGATCCAGAGATGCAAAGTTTATCAGAAATCAGTATTGAAGAATTTTTCTAACATTAGACAAAATTATGAGCTATTTTGACTCAACCTAGTTTCTCATAAAGCCAAGAACAAATAGATAACAGTTTTACCCAGAAGAAATTCAGACTATCAGATGCAAAAAAATTCGTTAAGTAATGGAGAATACTACAACATCAGATAAAAAAATATCTAACTTAAGCTGCCTTGGTTTGACTAAACCTAATTTCACATAAACCCCGTAACACGTAGATCACAGTAACCCAGTAGATAGTTTCACTTAAAAATGCAATCTTCTCAGTAGCTAGTGAAAAATGCTGCAACACAGCAACACCATAACGAAAACAGTTATCCGTTTTGAGCTACCTTGGTTTAGCTCGACCTAGTTTCTTATAAAGCCAATAACACATCAATCACAGCTTCAGTCAAAATATACAAGAAAATAATGGATGAAAGACATCTCTCATAGCAGAAATCCAACATATGCGCGCAAAAATTCAAGCTTCGCTTCAAAGCATCAGCAGCCCGAATAAAAAAAATAAAAAAAAATGTAAGGTAAAGTAAGAAAAACGAACCAGTTGCAGTGATTTCATCAGAGGGATTGGTCTCTTTCATTGCTATAGCAACAGAAAAAAAAAAAAGAAAAATGTTTCCTTCTTGGGTTTGCAAGGCAAAACTTTGGCTTCTTTCCCGTAGAGCAGCGGCTTGTCTTCCTATTTGTGTATAGGGTCAGTTCCTTATTTATCCCTTCTCGTAGCAATTAATTAAACAAAGATTATCTTTGTTAAATGCAATTAAATCTCAAGTGCCAAAATTCCACACTGTTTTAAATGACATACACTCTTTTTTTCTTTTGGTTTTCTGTGAAGAAAACTGGTATTTAATATACTACAAATTACAAGTAATTACTGTAAAATTTTAATAAATCTTAAATGCAATTCCAATTTCCGACATAACTTATATTTTTCAAATTTAATTTAGACCATGTTCTCTTTGATTACAATTCAATTAAATTCAGTTCAGTTAAGTTCAGCTATGTGTAGTTATAAATTTACACTAAAATAAGTTCAGTTAAGTTCGGTTAAGTTTAATTCAGTTAATTTTAGTTCAGTTCAGGTTTCAGAAGTTGAAAAGAACAGAGCCTTAGTATAGGAGGGGGTTTGAGGTTGATCACAAATTTGGATATAAACATTTAAATTTTTCACGGTAGATGCTTATAAGGTAACAATAAAATTATTCATCGATAGATATTTTTGATTTAACCAAAATGTTACTTGTGTTTTCTTAAAACGAAATTCATCTTTTTAGAAATATGAATCATTTTTTATTGATTATAAGATTTGAATCCACGATCTCACATTTATTTAAAATTTTCAAAAGTGGCAAGCTTGTAAAAATCACCAAACTCGTTTATTAATTCTAAATTAAAACGTTTCGTGAATTCATGTTTATTTATGTATATATGCTTATATGTTAAAATGATTAACAACCATATATGCTTATAAATAATTGATTTATTTTGTCGAATGCTAAATTTCTATTTTATAATATTGTAATTAAAATAATATTTTAACATTGCTCTAAAATATTGTTAAATATCTCCTAATTAAAATTATTTGCTTAGCCTTGCACTTTCTTTCCTTTTTTTTTTACAAAAAAGTGGTACTTTTTTTATTGATTATGTTCATTTTTTTATGTAATGGTCATCAAGACACTGCTTTTGGCGGTTGAATGCACCTATAGAATTATTCTCTGTAAATTTTTGTTTTTTTTTTTATGAAATTATTCTCTGTAATTGAGTTCAGAAAGAAAAGACTAAAAAAACGATTTGTGGGAAAATTATACAAAATTGGAGGTCAACATAAAACTAATAAAATTATTAAAGGAATCAATATATACTAGGCAGGCAAGAAAACTTCACGCCGACTCCGATGACGGGATTTTTTTAACATCTGGCCCTTATAGATTTGATATATAGAACTCCAAACCCCTCATCTCGCTTCACCAAACTCCTCCTATGGCGGATGCTCCGCCGCCTATGGCTATTGACGTCTCACACATCGACTCCGCCTTATCGTCTTCCTCCCATCTAACTCATCAGGAACTCATAGCTCGCCGATCTCGCCGACTTAAACAACTCTCCAAGATTTACAGGTCTCACTACTGGGTTCTAATGGAAGAGCTTAAATCCAAATATAAGGAGTACTATTGGAAGTATGGTAAGAGTCCTTATAAACAAGATGACAAGAAGAGAAAACGGAACAATGATGAGAACAATTCTGCTAATGGAGTTGGAGAAGTAAATGGAAAATTAGGGTTGGCGGACGAGGGGCAGCTGGAGGAAGGTTATGATATTCGAAAATGCACGGTGGGTGGATGCAAGAGGACGGCGATGGTACTAACCAAGTTTTGTCACCAGCATATCCTCCTTGATTCCAACCAGAAACTGTATAAAAGCTGTAATTTTGTTGTTAAGAGGTTTGCTTTTCTCCATCTTTCTCGTCATCTCTCCAATTCAATACTCAGTGTTTGAACTTTTTATGTATAGGAATTAAGTGTTTAGCATTTCATTATGAGGCTAATGATTGGACTCACCTATATATTGTATGCTCTGTATCAATATCTTGGTTGTGCTACAGAATTTGTGAGTGGAATTTTACTGGATTAACTATGGAATAGAAATACTGAGTGAAAAAGTTTCCTCTATTATTACCTAGTTTAATACTGAATCTTTAAAATGCTGGACTTTCAAGTGGTTTGAATGAATGCAGTTGTTTTCCTGCTTGATACCTTGATTTTTTTAAGCTTAGGAAGATTTCGTTCATCTACTTTTAACTTGAACTCACTGTAGAGGGAACTGTGACAAAACATTTCTTCATGCCATTATCTGTATTTCATGATAGTGTTTGCTTTCTCCATCTCTTATATTTCCCTTTTCAAGCAAAATATCAGTCTTATTAGGGTAAAGGCCATGGCAGGCCAGAAGGGTAGGCTTTTTTTTTTTTTTTTTTTTTAGATTCAGTCTTTAATATGGGAATGGTGAGAATGAACATTAATTGAGTTGAGATGAAATTGGTAATCGGTTCAATTCTTAGTTTTCCCAGGAAGTTAAGTTTTATTATAGTAGTTTATTGAGGACGCTTTTATTACTTTGTATATTCTCAAAGTATCTGGAACGGGCCTGGTAAGATCCTTAGATCTTATGTGTAGGAGTTCTCATAAAAATAGGTTCTTCATAGCTAGCTAATTGCACGGTATTGATTGTTCGCATCCTTCAGACATAAGTTTATTACACTAGCTTTTGAATGAGATCCATTGGTAAATAGATTATTTTATGAAGATCTGGAAATAGTTTTTCTTTTTCCATTCATCTGGCGTATAGTCTTTTAGTATAGAACAGAGTTTCCTTTTTGAGATTGAAAATTTGTATGTGATAATTTGCTACGTTCTTGATTTTTCAGTACGCAGGGACGGCCTATTCTTTGTGGGAAGCCAGTGCTGAGATCAACTGTTCCTGTCCTTTGCCATCCTCATTATGAAAGGGCTGAATCATACGTAGCACGGGACCTACGGAAGGCAGGGCTTAATGTCCCTCATCCAAATAAGGTTGCACCCAAATTTCACATCATAGTCAGTGAATTTGTCCGCCAAATTCAAAGCAAAAGAAGAGCTGCACAGAAAGAAGATATTTCTCAGAATCAGATTAAGGAGGATAAAAGTTCCTAGATCTCCTAAATTCTCTATGTGGAAGTTTTTCAAATGCTGGCAGTTCTAGAATTTCTGGTAGAATCTGATGGGATTGGAAGTGCTTTGGACATTAAAATCATGCCTCAGAATTATCATGTGCGCATATGCAAGGTACTTTTTTTCATTTTCTATCTACTTCTAATCTTATGTTGATATACTATACATATATATATATATATTAAGCAGCATATAATTTTGTTGAAACAAGAATGATTTAACAGTTTATAATTTGTACTTTTCGTTGGTGTATTTGGTTTGGTTATGCTGTTAACTTGCTGTAGATTCAAGCGGATTTGACATTTTTATTCTAGGATCACCAAGAATTCTATACCATTTGAATAGATCAATTGATTAATTCTAAACTATAACTGATGGAAACTCACTAGCCAATTAGAAATTATATAGCAGCTTAAGATGTGGAAAAGTGAAAGAATAAGAATATATGAGAGTTTATATACTGAAATGGAAGATGATATAGAAACGGATGGGCCAATACTGGATGATATCAGTTCTTGATCAGTGGCAGAGTAGCATTCCGTGTTTCATTTCTACAACACAATAAAAAGCGTGTGAAGTTTCACTGCAACAGTGTTAACGAGACTACCTTTTGTTTCTCCGTTTACTGTTTCTCCGTTTCAGATCTGGTCCGGCATTACCTTTTGTTTACTGTTTCTCCGAGAAATGGCCATGGCGAGGGTAAGCTCTGGCCTCGCATACCCTGAACGTTTCTATGCTGCCGCTTCTTATGCTGGATTCGACGGATCTGCCAATTTTGTCTCTTCTAAGTTCCAAAACGACACCGCTTTGCTCCTCTACGCGTTGTACTACCAGGTTTCTTCATTTCTCTAATTTCGTTTTTCTGATCCGGTGGATTTTGTCGGTTCTTGCATCTCGATTAAATTATTTCCTGCTGTCTTTTATCAGACCTGGTCTGGATGAAATGAATGTTATGTGGACAAATGGAGTAATTACATATATTGCTTTCCTTCGGAAGTCACACAATTCAAATAGATGCTTAATAAGTGATTTCCTTATTTTCCAGAATTCGAATACACTTTAAGTTGCGTATCTCAGTTGGTACTTAACCGACAGTTTGAGGCACAATTTGTATCTCTAAATTTTTTTGTGTGCATCGCAGGTCCCTGAGGGGTTTGAAATGACTGATTTTATCTGACCTAATCTTTCTGAATCAATATTTGGTCACTGAGGAGGTGTTGGAAATTGGATTCGTCCGAATCGAGGAACGAACTGGAATAAGTCTAGCTTGTTTGTGTAGTTGGGTTTTTTCTCTAATAAAACCATCCTTGTTCGTATGGAACAGAAAAAGAAGAAGATTTTTGTGAGGCCACTTGTAGCGAAGAATCAGAACAATGTGAATCATATAACAGGTGATAAGACACCAAAGAGCTTTGTTTTCGCAAGAGGGAAGCTGCCCGGTGTTCTAAGGCAGCTTCAGATGGACCTGCGAAAACTGATGCTTCCGTATACAGCTCTCAATCTTAAGGTGATTCTCAATATTCTTCTAATTTTATATGTACTTGTTAGAATCAAACTATATTCATCTGCACAATTTTCTGGTTCCATTTTCAGTTCCGTGTGATTGTGCTGTAATCATTTAACTTTCTCATATTTTATTCTCTTTCCTTTCTGGATGTAGGAGAAGAAAAGAAACAATCTGAGAGACTTCGATTCTTGAATGTAGCTGGACCCATGGGTGTCACACACTTTCTTATTTTGTCGAAAACTGAATCTGCACCCTTTCTTAGGGTTGCAAGGACCCCTCAAGGCCCTACACTAACATTTAAGATAAAAGAGTATTCAACTGCTAGTGATGTTGCTCAATCTCAACTACGTCCTTGATGTCCTCAAGATCTTTTCAAAAATCCACCACTGGTATAATTTTCCTTGTCCGTGCTTGAAAACTCTACGGAAGTTTAAACAATTTGCATTGATTTTTTTATTATTTTTATATCGTAATTATTATTTTTTTTATAATGACAGTATCTTTATCCTGAGAATTTTGCTTAGACGTTAGTTATATTTGTTGGGAATGTTGGGTGGTTCCACGTTGATAATAAACAAATATGATTAGTGGTGTATATGTGGAATGGATTGAGATTTTGTGTTAAATGAGTTCCACTCAAGCCAAATTCTCTACTTGTAATCAAAGCGGTCTATTCTCACTCAAGCCATGAAGCATAAAAATTCTCACTCAAGCCATGAAGCATTAGTGGTCTATTCTCACTCAAGCCATGAAGCATAAAAATCTCCTTGCAAACAAATTCTCTACTTGTTATCAAAGCGGAAGAATGCCTGACAGGCAGAAGATCATGAGTTCGTTTTTAAAATTCTGGTGGAGTTCGGGTTGACGAAGAGACTATCATGTTGATCACCTTGGGCTTTAGATAAGATAAGTCAGAATGTAAGACAAGTGGCAACTGATCCAAGCTCAGTTGCAGTTGAGGGGATTGTTGAAGATGTTAGGCTATTCCACGTTGATAATAAACAAATATGATGAGTGATATATAAGTGAAATAGATTAGACATTAACATAAGCATTTGACTTTGTGATACTAATCCTAATTATATGCTCGCTTAAGCTATTGAGCCAAAACATTACAAACATTGTCAGTTTATTGTGATGAGTTTTTATAAGATGATTGAGCTTTTTTATGTAAAAAAAATAAAGATTTTCATACACATTATCATGATATCATCAAATCCGTAACAGTGCAATAAAATATTTTTCCAGATATTCTGGTGTTTGATAAAGATTTTCATACACATTATCATGAAATAAGGTATAATTAAAGAAAAATGGTTCCCCGTGAAAAAGAAGGGTAAACTATTTTCCTTTACCCCCATCATCTCACATCTTTTACCTTATTTCTAGTATTATTTCCACCACTTCCTCCATTTAACACCGCCATCACTACCACTTCTCTATCATCTTTTCCTCTTCAAATTTTCACGACTTATTCTACCTCTTATTTGCTACTACCACTATCCGCCTTTGCTCCACCATCACTTTCACCTTCCATCATCTCCATCACAACTGTCTCCATTCCACGTCAATTACCATCGCTTTCACCACTTCTTCCTTCACCTCACTTTTGTTACCACCATTATCACTTGCTCTTCTATCTCCATCTTCATCTCTATCTTCGTTACTACCATCTCTTCCACCATGACCACCACGACCATCCTCATCTCCACCATCATCAATACCAATATCCTATATCCAAATCCACCTTTGCCACCACCTCTTCAGCTTATGTCTACTGCATCTTCACCACTACTACTGTCACTGTTTTCACTTCCGCCTTAAAGCTCCATCTATACAAATTTTTATATCAAAATATAAATTAATTTATATGACTTTTTTTATATAATAATAATTTATTTATTTATTATTTCACAAAATTTTACAATTAATATTTTTCAGATTGGAAAATATAATTTTAAAAATATAAGATAATATATACTTAAAATTTTGTGCTAGAAAATATTTCATACTGGTGATATCAAACATTAAAAAATATTTTTGAGTGTTGTAGCCAAACACGTAAAAAAACATTATTTTCATGCATCATTTTCTCCCACACAATATTTCCATAGCACATTAATTTTCTACAAATAATCGGGGTCTTAGTTTTCATTAATACCCACATTAAAATGTAAATTTTTCTTTTATTTTTTCATTTGAAAAGATCCGTAATTTCTTATAATTTATCATCATATGATTTAACAAAAGGCCTAATACATTAAGAGGTAATCTAAGTTGTCCTAGAAAATCCAATGCCCCTGAAGTCTTAAAGTGACTCTGTAACTATCTAAACTTTTAAAAAGTGCAATACTTTACTCTTTGAACGTTACGTGTCAACTTTTGGTTGGTTTGACATTTCAAAGATATCATTTTTTCTGATATTTTCTCTCTAATAAGAAGTTGAGACGTGA
>CAOJBI010107699.1:0-10371 GCA_948277035.1 Euphorbia corollata
TAAATCTTAATAGGGAATCCCCGAATATTCCCCGAATAATATTTAAAAAAATCAAATTATTTGCTATATTTTATTGTAATTATTTGGTAATGTAACTTATTTTATAAAAATATTTCTAATCATATGGAATATGGACTTGTACATATGAATGTTAATTGAATATCTTAACTTTATAAATCTAAATATCTTTTTATTAGTCAAAACTCTATTTTATTTTATATTTTACTTTAATCGTTGAACATTATTTTTTCTAAGCTAACGTTGAAAGTTTGTTTTCTTAAGTTTCTATGATATACGATATAGCATTTAATATTTTTAAAACAAAAACTTAGTTTACGGAATATTTTTATTTTATAAAATTTCGACTTTTTTTTTCTTTTTATTTATTATAATTGGGAATTTGGAGAATCCCCGATGGGGATGGGGAAAAAAATTCGCCGAAACCTTAACGGGGATGGGGATGAGGGATATTTTATCCCCAAAACCTTAACTGGGATGGGGATGGGGAATGCATTCCCCGCCCCATTAAGCCCCGTTTTCAACCCTAGTGAATATCTTGAACTCCTAACTTGCGAATCATTGGTGTGAATGTATCCTTGCCCAAAGCTTTTTTTTAGAACATCTGCAAGTTGATTTTCTGATCGAACAAACTTTGTTTCAACTACCCCTTCCTAAATCTTATCTCTTACATAGTGACAATCCATTTCGATATGTTTCGTGCATTCGTGAAAAACAGGGTTGGCAGCAATATGTAAAGTGGGTTTGTTATCGTAATACAATAATGCAGATTCTTGGTGAATAATTCTCAGATTTTTTAAGAAGGTGACGCAACCATGTTAATTCACAACATGCTCCTGCCATTGCTCGATACTCAACTTCTGATGATGATAGAGATACGGTTTTCTGTCCTTTTGACCGCCATGATATTAAAGAATTGCCCAAGAACACACAATAACCAATGCAACATCTTCTAGTAAGCGGACATCCAATCCAATCTGAATCAGAATGGGCTCGTAATCTGAAATCATTTGTTGTAGAAAAGAAGAGACCTTGACCAGGTGATCCTTTTAAGTAACGCACAACCTGCAAAGCTGCATCCCAATGTTACTTTCAAGGTTGATGCATAAACCTATTCAGAACATGAATTGCATAGGTGATGTATGGTCTTGAAATAGTTAAGTAAATCAGTCTACCAATAAGTCTGCGGTATTTTTCAAGATTATGAAGTAAAGCACTATTCACATCCAATTTTGCACCACGTTCCATAGGAGTTTCAATAGGGGCAGCACCCAACAAACCTGCATCTTTAATAATTTCTAAAGCATATTTACGCTGAGATAAATTGATACCTTCTCGAGACATGGAAAATTCAACACCCAAAAAATATTTCAAGGCAACTAAATCTTTCAAACGAAAGTTTATATGCAAAACTTTTTTAACATTAGCTATGCTTTCAGAATCATTGCCAGTAATCAGAATACCGTCAACATAAATTAAAAGGGCAATGAAGGACTTGCCATTTTACTTTGTGAATAAAGAATAATCTGCCTTGGATTGAAATAAACCGGTTGAACAAATAGCTCTAGTAAATTTCGCAAACCATTGTCGAGATGCCTACTTCAGACCATATAAAGATTTGTGAAGGTGACAAACTAATTGGTTCGCCTGAGCCCATGTGGCAGTGACATATACACCTCCTTATCAAGCTGGCCATGAAGGAAGGCATTATTGATATAAAGATGATGCAACAGCCAACTCTGTGCAGTAGCAATGGCTATTAAACACCGAATGGTGATGATCTTCATAGTAGGAGAGAAAGTTTCATGGAAATCAACTCTCTCTAAATGATTGTATCCCTTTGCAACTAACTATGCTTTGTATTGTTCAATTGAGCCATCAAATCTCCGTTTGATTTTAAATACCCAAGGATGGCAAATTGGAACTTTATTCTCAAGAAGAGGGGTAAGGGACCAAGTTCCATTTTCCTCAAGTGCCTTCAACTCATCATTCATGGCTTTTTGCCAATTAGGATTAGTCACTGCCACTGAATATGATTTGGTTTTAATCTCATATTGTAAATTAACCACAAAGAATATATGATTTGGCGAGTAACGATGATCACAGAAGATATTTTCGACAAACCTATTTTTTTTATACTATATTAGCTTTTCAATTAGAAGATGAACCAAATTTAATTTCTTAATTTTGTAACTGGGAATAAATCTCATCCAAAAAAGATTTGGGTATGGTCATAGTTTCTTCTTCATTTGAAGGAGTCACAACAACATTGTTAACAGACTTGGGTTGACTTGATTTGGCTTTCGGATGATTAGGTAGATACCCTTGTAGTTCTCAACATGCATCAGTCCTGTTGGTGGTTGATTCAGGTCTATGGGCTCAAGTCTAACATTGTGTGAAGGATTTAGTAGCTAATGGGCCATTCAATTGCCCAATCTGTCAAAGAGAAGCCCGAAATCCATGTTGTACCGTTTTGCTGTGTGTATGTATCCTCCACCGACTTCAAATGGATGACTGTGATTCCTTTAGTGAACGGCTGAGATTAAAACCTTGTAACCCTACTTATAAATACTCTTTTCTGTGTTGTTTGAGGTAAGTGAGAGAAAGGGGTTTTGTTGAGCTACCGATTGGTTCTCCTTCTTCTTCTTCTCTGTTGATCTCTCTTCATCTCAATGAGAGTTCTTCTTGGGGTTCTTGGGGCTATCTTTGTTATTTTGGGTTGTGAGCTGTTGTAATCTCTTGTATTAGTCATTCCTTGCTTGAGAGTGAAGGATTTAATGCTTGATTAAATCCTGTAGAGATTAGGGTTACTAAAATTTGCTTGTCTTGTACCTGGAATCTTAAGATCAATAAAAGCCACTTGCCGGAGACCTTCCCCACAGTGAAATAGTCTGGTTCCCGTTAAACGGAATTAGGAAACCACTATAAAATATGTTGTTGTTCTTTTATTTCTTTATCTCTCTGCTATTTATATTTGCCGGAATATTTCTTTGTCGATTCTTGCTTCTAATTGCGCAACACGTGGTATCAGAGTGCCTCTCTAGAAATCCCGGTGATATCTCTCCTTTTATATACTCTTTTCTCATTAAGTATAATTTGCATGCTTGAAAGTTCATGTTCTGTGTATGCGTTATTGATTATACTTTGAGTCTTTAAATCTGTTTAAATACGTTCTTGATTAAAGATGGCTTTCTCTAGTAATAATAAATTCTATGTTGAAAAATTTGATGGAAAATCGGATTTTAGTATATGGAAAAGGAAAATGTGTGCGATTTTGGTTCAACAACAATGTGAAAAGGCATTAGGTGGTATAGCCTCTCTGCCTGAAACTCTATCGGATGCTCAGAAAAGTGATCTTATGGAAGTTTCTCTCAGTAATATTATTCTGAATCTTTCTAATAACGTCCTTAGAAAAGTTAGGAAAGAAACTATTGCTCCTGCTGTTTGGATTAAACTTGAATCTTCGTCCAAAACTGCTTTTTTAATGGAACAATTGTTCAATTTCAAAATGAATCCATCAAAAATAATAGATGAAAATTCTGATGAATTCTAGAAACTAATCAATGATCTTGAAAATACAGGAGAAAATATATCGGATGAAACTCAAGCTGTGTTGCTGTTGAATGCCATCCCAAACTCTTATAAGAACGTTAAAGATGCTTTAAAATATGGAAGAGAGCATACAGACTGTAATGACAAAATAAACTCTCTGAAAATGAGAGAGCTTGAGGTAAAATCTGTATCTCTTAGTAAATCTGCCTCTTCTTCTTCTGATGTACTTATTGTTAATGGTGGAAAGAAAAAGGGCAAGAAGAAACATAATAACAACTCTACTGTTAATGGGTCTAACAAGCCCAGTAACAATAGTGGTGATTCATCCTTTGGTCAAGGAAATTTTGCCTTCCAAACTGATAAAATATGTCATTACTGTCATGAAAAAGGTCACATAAGGAAATATTGTAGAAAGAGACTTGCTAAAATTGAATCCATTAATAAAGAAGGTGGAGTTGCTAATAACTCCACTGTGTATGATGATATTGAAGCTCTAACTATTAGTGACACGAAAAATGAAGTAAATTGGATATTAGATTCATGTTGCACATATCACATGACACCTAATCTTGTCTGGTTCATTGAGTTAGAAAATACTAAGGTTAGTCAAGTTGTAATGGGAAATAACTTTGCTTGTAAAGTTGAAGGCATAGGGTCAATTAAAATGAAAATATTTAATGACAAAACCATTATGCTTAAAGATGTGAGATATATTCCTGAACTTAAAAGAAATCTGATATCCTTGAGTTTGCTTGATAAATCTGGGTTCATTTTTACTGCTAAAAAAGGTGTTCTGACAACTGAAAGGTACTTTGGTAAATGGTCTCTATGTGCTTGATGGTTGATAGATTGTAAATCCAACACATTTTTTATGCATAATTCTATATCTTTTTAGACATATTTTTAGTCTTTATGGGCTTTGTTACTACCGTTTTCAATTATTTCAGGTCTAGAAGGTGATTTGGAGAAAAGATAATTATTCTGCCCAAAATATGAGCATTTCATTGAGATCTCCATGCATGGATCAAGACCGGTAGCAAGTCTCGGTGATTTCCGCAACTTACAGAAGATCCCAGAATGTTATATTCAGCGTTTTGGTAAAGAAATGAAGTTAAAGCAGTCCAGATTCACTGATTTGGAAAAGCTTACAACTAGAAAAGTGCCAAAACAAGGAAAAGAGTTAATTTCTTAAATAATTATCTATTTGGGAAAGATTAACTTAGCGGCCATCAATTCCAAATTAGAAGGCTAAAAGAGGAAAAATCCTAGAAAGTAAAGACATAAGGAATTCATATTCAAGAGACTAATTAGGAAATGCATCAAGTCTTCTTCTATAAAAGTCAAGCAAAATCAATGGAGCAGGGATTAGCTAGATTATTAATTTTTAGTTTATGTTCTAAGGATTTCGGTTTTTCTACCTTCGTTACCTTTAATTGATTTTGCTTTCTAGTTTTATTGTTTAGATTTCCAATCCCTGTAGGTTTAATTACGGTCTCTTTACTTCATACTTTATTGTTTTCAAGCTTTCAATTACAGTTACAATTTCAGTTTGATTCTAGTTTCAGTTTAGTTTACTTGCTTTCTTTAAATATTTGCAATTTACTTTCAAGCCTTCACTTTTCATCGCATGTTTACTTTTCAGTCTCTTTACTATTTTATACATTTATTTACAGTCATTTCTAGCTAAATTCTTTATGACTTGACCAAGTAAGGGTCAAGGCCATGTTTGATTAGTTTGAGGACCTTAACCTGAATACCATAACTCGCAAGTAGACTTATTTGTCAATCTCGGTACAGAATCCAGAATCCAGAATCCTCGCTATGGTCTGATCAACCATTAGGTTAGTCTTTTTGATTTATAGTTATCTCTAACTTTTACATCTGTAATTGTGTCGAAGGAAGAGTGAGTAAAGATAGTCTTACCAAGACTGAAGAGCGATGATCTAATGCCTGTTGGGAGTCTCACTACTTGTCGGTTAGGGTTTGGGCTTTTGTAATTCATAAATCTACTTCTCAATGTGCTATTTGGCGCGAAGTCGAGAGTCACGGTGAGTAAGAAGGTGATATAGGCGCGAAGCATAGTCCGTACGAAGTGAGAAGAGTTGTTGATGTTGTACGGTGGGAACCTCAATATAACTAAACCTAAGTCCCGGTGCAGTTTATTCCTTTGTCCTATGATCACTATGATACATGGTCCACTCTGAATTGGTCAGGTCATTCTCTTTAATTGATTATTTTACTATTTTTACCTTGCTTACTCTTTCTGCTTCTATAAAGACTGATACTAGGTCACGCTGATTATCATTCGCTATAAAATTACTTATTTGGACTTGTCCCTGTGGGATCGACCTCTGCTTACCCTATCTCCATACTATTTGCGGGGAATAATTTAATTTTCGGTGGTCTCGACACCCATCAAAATTTTGGCACCATTACCAGGGACACGGTTCCTTAACAAGTTGTTTTCTTAGTGAATGACCAGAGCCACGACTAGTGGTAAAGAGCTTCTCTTTGGTCCAGAAATTGAAAGATCCAACCAAGCTCGTGTTAGGTAAGTTCGAGAACAAAGAGAATCTCAACGTCTCACAGGTATTTTGATTGATCCTAATAACGACTCCAACATTACACAAGAACTGTTTGATGATACTGACTCCGATTCTAAGCCTAAAGAAGCCATAGTGATCATGGTTAACGAAGAGCGGTCAATCAAAGACCTCATACAGGTCTCGGTGGATCAACCACCTCTCTGCATTACTTACCCGGCTGAAACAGAAGCGAATAACTTTGAATTAAAGTCTGAATTTGTCCAGAGTTTACCTAAATTCACCGGGAGAGCCACTGAAGATCCATATAAACACTTGCAGCAATTCCACATGACATGCGCCACAATGAAACCACAAAGAGTCTCTTTAGACTTAGTTAAACTCAAATCTTTTCCTTTCTCTCTTGAAGATACAACTAAGGATTGGTTCTGTTACCTATCACTAGGATCAATCAATAATTGGGCAGAAATGTCTAGGGTCTTTTTAGAGAAATACTTCCTAGCATCAAGAGAAACCACTTTGAAAAGACAGATTTGTGCAGCTGAAATGAAGGACACAGAGAATCTCCATGACTACTATGAAAGGTTTCAACACCTCATCACTTATTTTCCTCCTCACGGATTCACGCCACAAGCTTTAGTCCATATTTTCTATGAAGGACTCTCTGAGAGTAAACAAGCAATTATTGATGTAGTGAGTGGAGGAGCCCTTATTAACAAGTCTCCAACAGCAGCTTGGGAACTTATCAAGACTATGATAGACAATTCTCATCAATTTAGTGACCTTGACAACATATCCCATTTCAAGACACTCAACGAGATCAATGGGTATGAACTTAGTGAGAAGATTGATCAACTATCAAAACTTGTTCATGCTATGGCTGTTAAGAATGAAGTCACAAAGGGATGTGAAATTTGCACAAAGATCATTCATGTGACAGATGAATGTCCACGTATCAGTGACCCTGAATTTGAACAAGTAAATGCGATGGGTTATTATGGGAATAGACAGCCTTATGTCCCACCTTAATAAAGGAATTAGACTAACTGGCGAGACAATCCGGCATTAGGATAGGGTAATAATGATCGTCAACAACCACAGGGACTCCAAACTCAGATCATCGTAAGACCTCCACAGCCAATGGTACCAATCGCACCAAGGCATCCTCATCAACAACCAGTGCCATATCAACAGTATGGTAATCCTTCACCACAGAGGAGTCCTTATGCTTTATTAAGTGCTGAAGGAACACACAAGAAGTTCGAAACGATGAATGATCAAATTCAAGGCTTGTAAGGTAATCTTTCTTATCTGGAAAAGCAAATGACTCAAATAGCTATCTTTCTCTCTAAAATCGAAACCATGGGTAAAGTTCCATCTTAAACGGAAGAGAACCCAAGGGAGAATGTTAATGCAATCTCTTTAAGAAGTGGAAAGGAAATTCAATCATCAGTGTAAAGACCAAAGTTTGAGGAGGAAATCACAGTGACCCCTGATCAAAAAGAGGAGACAGTGATTCCCACCGAGACCAGACCACCTTTCCAGAGAGACTAGAAAAGATCAAGAAGATCAAGGAAGAGAAGGAAATCTTTGAGACCTTAAAGGAAAGTTGAGATCAACATCCCGCTATTTGATGTGATTAAACAAATGCCAAAATATGCTAAGTTTCTCAAGGAGCTCTGTACTAATAAGAAAAAGTAGCAGGACCTGAACAAGGTCTTGATAGGGGAAAACGTATCACCTGTAATTCAATGCAAGTTACCTCCAAAGTTTGAGGACCAAGAGATGTTTGCAATTAATTGCACCATAGGCCAGGTTGGAATTCAAAAGGTTATGTGTGATCTCGATGCATTTATTAATGTCATGCCTTCTTCTATCTACAAGCAAATATCAGCCAACCACAATATGCCACTCAAGGAGACCAGGACCATCTTGCAGCTTGTGGATCGCTCTGTTGTCTACCTAGAGGGACTTTTGGAAGACGTACTAGTTAAGGTAAATAACTTTGTTTTTCCTACTGACTTTTATGTTCTCGATATGTGTGGTGCATATAAGAAGGGGAGCACAGATTTTCTGTTAGGAAGACCATTCTTGAGCACTGCTAAGACCAAAATTGACATACATAACAGGTCTCTGTCTATGGAATTCAATGGTGAAACAGTCACATTGAATGTTTATGACACCATGAAGACACCTTCAGAAGATTCAAGTCTCTATAGCATTGACAAACTTGATCATGTTATTCAACAACTCTTCGAACTGAATCTTCATGATGAGTATTTTGTCGCCCTCACTTAGACTCTTGATACAGAGAGTCCTGATGATTATGACTTCAGTGATATAGTAGAGGAACCAATCCTCAATCTTGATTTACTTTCTCCAATGGACAGACCAGGACCGAAACTTGATCTTCCCCCGTTCAAAAAGCTCATTCCTTCCATCATCCAACCACCGGAACTGGAACTCAAAAGCCTTCCAAGTCATCTGAAGTATACTTACTTAGGAGACAAGGAAACACTCCCGGTGATAATTTCAAGCAAGCTGAGTACTGACGAGGAGCAACAATTGATCTCTTTACTTCAACAAAATAAGGAAGCAATTGGGTGGACTATAGCCGACATCAAAGGGATTAGTCCCACCACTTGTATGCACAAAATCAAACCAGAGAAAGATGTAAAGACTTGCTGCCAACCTCAACAGAGACTCAATCCGCTCATGATGGAGGTGGTAAAGAAGGAAGTGATCAAACTTATGGAAGCCAAACTCATCTATCCTATTGCTAACAGTGAGTGGGTCAGTCAGTTCAAGTCATTCCCAAGAAGACAAGGATCACGGTGATAACAAATGAGGAATGAGAACTGGTCCCAACAAGAGTGTAGAATTGATGGAGAGTATGTATAGACTACCGGAAGATGAATGATACAACTAAGAACGACCACTTTCCGCTCCCATTCATTGATCAGATGTTAGAGAGATTGGTAGGAAAGTCTCATTACTATTGACTCGATGGAATGTTAGGATTTTATCAGATCCCGGTAGCACAAGAAGACTAAGACAAGACTACTTTCACATGTCCTTTTGGAACTTTTGCTTAAAGAAGGATGCTTTTTGGTCTCTACAATGCTCTCGCTACCTTCCAACGATGCATGGTAAATATCTTTTCTGATTATGTTGAAAATATCATTGAGGTCTTCATGGATGATTTTACAGTGTATGGAGACTCGTTTGAAGCATGCCTAAGCAATCTTGGTAAGATTCTTAAACGATCTATTGAGTCTGACTTAGTACTTAGCTATGAAAAATGCAACTTTATGGTTGACCAAGGTATGATTTTAGGTCATGTTGTTTCTAAAAAGGGTATAGAGGTTGATAAAGCTAAAATTTATGTTATTCAGTCATTGTCTTACCCTACTTTTGTGAAAGAAGTTAGGTCTTTTCTTGGCCATGCAGGATTTTATCACAGATTCATAAAGAATTTCTCAAAGATTACCGAAACCATGTATCAATTACTTCAAAAAGACACCGACTTTGAGTTTGGAGATCCTTATAAGGAAGCCTTTAACACATTGAAAGAGAAGCTAGTCTCTGTGCCTATTATTCAGCCAACTAATTGGGACTACTCCTTCAAAATCATGTGTTATGCTAGTGACAAAGCAGTGGGAGTAGTATTGGGACAACGGATTAACAAGGAGCCTCATGTTATATATTATGCTTCCCGGACTCTCGATACAGTTCAAAGGAACCACACCATCATTGAGAAGGAGCTCCTTGCAATTATTTTTGCTCTACAAAAATTTCATTCCTACCTTCTTTTTCTAAGGTCATCGTATATTCAGATCATGCAGCATTGCGCTACTTGATGACCAAGAAGGACGCTAAACCGAGACTTATTTGTCGGATCATCTTGCTTCAAGAATTTGACATAGAGATCAAAGACAAGAAAGGGACAGAGAACTTGGTCGCAGATAATCTCAGCCAACTTAGAAACTCAGAGGTACCACAAAAGGTGAATGATGAATTTCTAGGGAAGAGTCTCTTTGCTATCACCGAGACCCCTTGGTACGCGAACATTGTTAAATATATCACCATGAGAAGGTTTCCTGAGCACTTCACTCGCAATGATAAGGACAAATTAAAACAAGAAGTAGCTAAGTACTAGTGGGATGACCCTTATCTATGGAGACAAGGAACAAACTTTATCTTATGGAGATGCATTTCAGGAGAAGAAATTCAAAGAGTGCTTTACGCTTGTCACACT